>LPNX011113838.1:155202-176934 GCA_001517045.1 Pseudotsuga menziesii | reverse complement strand
TTTATTTTGTCTTATTTGCCTAGTCCATGAGTCCCACCATGTGCAAGTTGCTAATTGCCTATCCATAGAGGTCAAAATTGCCATCTTTGACTCATGTAGAGCCCTTGAGAGCTTTAGGAATCAAATCTGCTTTATTCCTGGCCTCCTAGGCGCCCATCTGCTTTTTCTTCTTTATTCCCTGCTTTTTCAGTGTTTTAAGGCACATAGGAAAGCAAGACTAGGTGAGGTGAATCAGCTTTGTTGCCTCTTCCTCCTCCACTCATTCCTCCATGATTTTGCATGTATGAGCTGCCATTTGACCACTCTTTAGCTTGCCCATGCGCCCTTGCTAATTCGTGGGGTCCTTGATAGATTTGGGATCAGCTTTTTACACCTATGGGGGATTTGCCTATTTTGGGTAAGCCTGCTTTATGCTAGATTTGGATGCTTCCTCATGCATTCGATTTGCTCATGTATTCTATATATTCAGCAGCCTATGTTATTACAGGGTTGGCTATTGTACACTCAGTTAATATAATTTTGTGTTACAGCTCCATATTCAGTCTCCATTGTTGATAATTTGCATGATCAATTGTTAATTGTTGTGGGTGAAATTAATCTACTGCAGGCCTAAATTTCTACATTAACTTGCTAGTTGTACTTATAGAATCTGTATTAAGTAGATAAGTTTGATACTCTTTGTTCACTTTGCCTGGAAAATTAGGGAGTGTATGTGCCAAGGGATTGGAGTTAGACATGAGCTCAATGTCCATCTGTTAAAAAAATAAAGCTTAAGTTTTAATTACCACTTATGGTGATTACCAGAAACTTCCATAGAGCATTTATGTGTGTTGTGGGATGCATATATTTCATACTCTCTATAGACATTTGTTGTATCTTTGGGGATTATTATAGTGGCCCTATTTCACTATTCATTATATTAAATTTTAATAACCTTTTTTGGAACATGCTTCTAATTTTTAGTTATAAAACATTGAAGACGGATCTTTTTACAAAAGAAAAAATTCAACAGATAGAGCACCACCACAAGGTGGAACCTCAGATAAAATAGTAAACCCCTATCTAAAAACTGAAACTTCTACCATCAGAGAAATTGGAATCAAGTGGCCAACCTATTGCAAAACTTTCTTTTACAAAGCAACACTAGCAGACCAAAACATTCTCCCTTTAGAAAACCACAAGGTGTCATGCAAGGGAGCAACATGAACCCAAAAGTGAAAATCAGTTGCTAAGATGTTCATAACAAAAGCTAGAGCTTGAACATGGGTCTCTATAGCCACCAAAATTGAACCTGCAATCAATATCATACCTCCACTTAAATGTTGTGTAAGTATTTTGGGGGATTTATCATTTTATGATATTTATGAGGCACGGGAAGGAGAAAAAATAGATGCATGTTAAAGGTTTTTTCTTGTAATTATGGTACATGAGATAGGTTGCAGGATACTACCTTTTGAGGGCAGGCCTATTTTCAAAATATATTAGATATGCTTGGATATGCCAGTGTTATGGCCAAACTATATATCCTTATTGTGTATGGATTTGCCACCTCTCTATAATGTATTGCATCTATCTTTAACACATCCCATGAGTGTGACCTTTTTGGGATAGTCCTAGTTATCTCCCTAACTCAAACTATAGCATAAATAATTGTAAAGAAGGATGGAGTAGGTCATCTATTGTAAGCTGATCTAGTCCACCCTCCAAGTAATGACTGAACCCAACTGTAAAGACCTGGCTAAGAGTTGGGTAATTTTTGGAATTTGGAACGGACTAGTTATGTCTTTTTGGTTGGGGAAAGTTATCAAACAATTAAATGTACATATCAATATGTCACTGTATAAACCCAACAGTCCATATCTGAATATTAATGTTAACTATCACATGGCTTGGGTGGTATATTCTGCCAAACACTTTGTCGTATCTTTGTTTAAACTAATTTTTGGAACTGATTCTTTGTCTTAGAGCATGGAATTATTGTTCCAAGCTTCATGTGTCATCATATTGTTATCAAACAATGCGTATGTAAAGATTTCATATACATGGAAAACATAGACATTCACCACATGATAAGAAAAAGAACTGTAGACTTCATTGAAAATTCAAAACAATAACAGTGCATACTAGGGACTGATTTTTAAAGAAGATTTTCAGATCTGTAACTTGTCATGCCCCCTCCCCTCCCCAGAGGAGAGAACGCGACCCAAATATTCTACCTGAGTTACCTATCTCTAATTTTGCGTGCGTATGATGATTCCCGATTCTTTTTTTTAAATATCTACATAAGCAAGAATTCCCCTGCTAACATTCTTATCCAGACTGTGTATAACTCTTTATCTTCCCTAATCGTAGAGAGATCGAACGGTGGAGAATCATCCCATAGAAAATAAATGGTGTGGAGAGCATCACTTATGGAATCGAAAACATATAAAAAATTCACTCTTGCACCCCACATCCTACATGCAGCATTCCGCATCCCACATGCGAAACGACCGTTGTGGAGATCGAAGTTGCAGAAATCAAAATTTACCATTAGTCATTTCTGCATCCTGCAAATTGCGAAAAGTAGATTTCGCCAAAGGACATTTCTGCATCCCGCATCCCACATCCTGCAATTGCAAAAATGTGGATTTCACAAAATGACTTTTCCACATTCCACATCCCACAAGTTGCGGAAGGGAAAATACAGAGATCAAAATTTCTAAAGAACTTTCCTGCATCTCACATCCTGCAAGTTGCGGAAAGGTTAAACCTGTGGAATTTCGACTTGCTAAGGAAAATTTCGAAGTATAAAACTAATTTCCAACATCCAGGCCATCACCAGTCCGACCAATCTAACTTCATAACAACTTAGAAAATTCATTGAAATAAAACTACAGACACATATACATCATTCATGAAATATATATCTGCATCAAATACATTCCATTCAAGCATTCATCATATTCATTTTCATTTATAAACAAGTACAGTTGCAGGGATTGAAACACAAGAAATACTTATCTTTATTAGAATCTTGTCCTGCAACCAGCTATGTCGCTTCAACGTTCCACCCAACCATAGGCTAGTGTGCTCATCAATCTCTCAGCAACACTGCCACCCCCCATATAGGAATGATTTCTGCAAGGAATAAGGAACACTAGTAGACTTCCCCATAGCCAAGGATACCATGAAACTCAGCCAAGACAACACAGTTGGGTTTATCATACTTACATAGGTAGTGATTTACACATAGCCAAAGTTTATAGAAGTCACAGGAAATCCAACAGATGGGTTTATCAGGATACCAGCCAAGCCATCCTTCCAGTTGGGTTTATCAGGAGTCTGCAGAGGGACAAGGGAAGGCCATACAAGTGTGATTCACCTGGTTTGGTAAAATCAGCTATAATAGGGCCACACTTTACTAAAAATCTCACCATGGTTTGTCATTAAGATCTTTTCCAGCCTTCTCATCAAGAAAATATTTCCGATCAAAATTGGTTTCGTTCATGCTCGTAAAAGTATCTCAATGACCATCTAGTCAGTATAGGTTTAACCTTTTTCGGCCTGATTGGACTACCAATGGTAAAGAAGTCTCTCATCCCCCAAAGGATGGGCGAGCTCTCCTATGTATACCTTTATCCTTTTTCGGGCACAGGAGACTACCAACGAAAAAGAGCCCCCACTGGAGTCTTCTTCATGCTTTCAGACTCTCTAAAATTGAAATCACCATCTAGCATTTACTTTCTCGGGCTCACCAAAAATCCACAAGATCATACCACAATGGTGTCCCTAGACACCACCCCATTGAAAATAGTTTGGCAGCATTCCCACATTGGGTTGCCTTTGTTTAGAGTACTCTGCAATGTGTCTTCCTTGGACCCCATCAATATCAAAAGTGTCTACCTCCTCCAAGTATTTCCCATCTGCAGTGACATTCCTGGTATTACAGCTATGATCCCATTCCCATGAGTCAAGTTTCATTTGCTGCCTAGTCTGCCCTGTCATCATACTCTAAACAAAGGAATTTTGAGTCTCCCACACTCCCCCTGCCCCTGTTCAATTTTTTCCCTCCCCCTCCCTCCCCCCATTCAGTGGGTCAGCCCGCAGATTGTCTCACACCTTTTGGTTAACTCCCTCACGCCCCTAGTTAAGGAAACATCATTGCCTTGACTAGGGGTAGGTCTCCCTCTGTCGATTCCAACACACATATTCCAGAGGTCCCCGTATCCTGGTTTCATTAACCTCATTAACCTCAATTTCTATATAGATTCATGATTGATGCAGCATACTTGTACCACATAGACTCCAACTCTCCATCAGTAAGTCCATATAGCTATGTACCATTCCAGATCCAACAGCCTATCATCCCTGAAGATATAGCATTCCATGATAATGCCATGGGTCTAATGTACCAGTTCTTTAGATCAGCATTATATTCAGCCTCACATTAAGGAAACCATTATTGTATCATCAGTTGTATATGATCGACACTTGTATTATAGAGCATAGATCAAATTATTCTTTTGACATTGTTACGAGCATTGGGATGCCCGCCTCATCCATATACATGTCACACATTATGTGTATCTCACCCATTGATGAGAACCATATTAATACAAAAACCAAAAGCCACCATGCCCCAGCATCGGAAGCACCACCTCTCCGCAGCAAATCCTATGATGTCCGTCGGCCATACGTTGAGCTCCTGCCCTCACACATCAGGGGGCAATCTGTTAACCCAAAAAATCCCTCACTCAGCTCTCCATGGCCTACACCACCCAAGGACACCATCTCACAACCCTCATATCACTCCATTAGACCCCCACACCCTCAAAATGGCTTAAGAATGAAGAAAAGGGCTTAAAAAACCCAAAAAGGAGCCTAAAATACTCTCCTAGGAGCTAAAGCCCCCCAAAAGGGGCTAAAACCCTAAAAGGAGCTAAATTTAGGGAGAAAGGGGCTAAAATCCCAAAAAAGGGGCTAAAGCTCGGACCAAGGGATTAAAACCCTAAAACCCCAAGAAAAAGATATATAAGGAGGGTGGGGGGTCACTCTAAATGACACACCTCTCTTGCATACTATTATGCTACCCGTGGATTCCTTGAGACACCTTTTCCTCTCAAGCCACCCACATCCCTCTCTCTTCCACTCATTTCCCCCATTGAGCCATAGCTCCTCTTCCATTGCTGAGTGAGATAGGGAGGTGCTTCCCTCCAGCTAGGGCATGGTGGCCCATTTCACCAAAGGAGGTATAATCTTGTCGGTTTTCATGCAATTTTATAGCTTAGTTTTTTTCTAACCCTTGTTTATTTGCAGGTTTGTTTATTAACATGTTTTGCAGGTTTGTTTTTTTTTAATAGATTGTTTGCAGGTTGCCAAGGTGAATCCCTAACAGTGTTTACAGAGGGGCTCACAACCATTATTTTCTTTCTATCTTTACTTTCTGTTTATTCCAATTTCTTTCTGCATTTTCCACACGTTGGAACCTACCCTTCTGTCCTATAGAAAGAAGGGAGCCATTCCTGCCCCTATAGCAAGGAGAAATCCCTGCTACAATAGTGTTGTTCAATGTTTTGTTTCAAGTGCACAATGCTGCTATAAGTATTTTAGTAAATGATTGATGCATACATGTTGTACGAATTGGATAATTTAATAATTAAATTTTGTTGCATGCATCCTTGTACTTATTTTTTTAGTCTATGATATATGCTTAGGCCTGATCAATAATTGCACTTATGTTTTGTTGGTTATAATATGGGATTAGTATAAAATTTGGGGGGATATATTGTTGCTATAAAAACTATACAAACATACAACCCATTTACTCACCTTTTAGACTCCATTAGGAACTGGTTGCTAACTTCATTTGTCTGTATGATACATTTGTGCATCTAAGTGTCTTTTGCAGGATTATATAGGGTTCTCTCCTAGGAGGTTTTGAATTCCGGAGTAGTTGGGGATAAGTGACTAATGTGACAGTTGTCACTTTTTCCACATATGTTTACTACACGAGGGGTTCACTCGTGAGGAAATATCATATCACGTCCATTCATATTAGGGGTTAGAATACCCCTAAAAATCTCAAAAATATATTGCCTTGTATTAAGGAGTCAAGGGGGGATTTTTAATTTGACATAGTAATATAAATATTGGGGGTTATTTTATTTGGGTGGGATGAGGAATAACCTCCAAATTGTAATCTAGATACATACCTCCAAATCATGGGATGGATTTATATTACTTCTAACTACTCCTAAATAATAACCTCCAAATTGTAGGCTAGATTTTTACCTCCAAATCATTGATCTTATAAAGTATTTTTTTTTAGAATAATTTTTTTATCTTGGGGTTTAGGTGGGTATTGAGATTCAATCAAACCTTGCTCCATGACAACCAAGAAAAGTGAGATCAATATTTCTTAGCTTACTAGAACCAAGAAAAGTTAGACCAATATTTCTTGACTAATTATTTCTTTAAACTTTTGTATTCTTCTATTGAGTTATATTTGGAACATTCATAATTGTAATTTCAATTATTATATGCAAGGCATACATATTAATATTGTAATGGAATTGACATGAACATATGTGAAAATATAAATCCTTATTTGCATTTCCTATGTGTTATAGTTACCGTGAAATGGTATCATATAAACTTCAATATCTATGTATCTTTATAACTATTTCATGCCTTAAACTTAACCATGGATACTTTTTCCTCTCTTGTAAAGATAAGAAAGAAACTAGATATAACCCAAGAAAAGGTAAATAAATGTTGTTAATTCCCTTGATTGCAATATTCGATGTAGAGGAAGTGGAGGCAATTCCTTGCACCTTGTGAATGACCCAAATCCATGCTATGCACATGATCATATGGTGTTATCGAAACTAAGAGGATTTTTCTATGTTCAACTAGGTTCAAACATAAATGGTGTTTATTTTGATAGGAAGGTAGGAAATTCCATCCACGAAATGGTTTCAATTTTTCATTTTTATGAAGATCAATTTATTAATATTATGTAAAACATGAGCTCTTTATGGCTATACTTGTATTTACATCATATGAAATTGGTAGATGGGTAGGTTGTGGTGTGAATAATATGCAAGTCTCACACAACAGAAATTGAGCCTAAAATCCGACGAATTCCATGTCTGAAATTCAACAATGCCTTGTCGGTTATTTGACATAGGAATTTTTTTTCCGTCAGTGAAACAACGTCAAACCTCCAACATCGCACTAATACCTGTCGAAGATCAGACTACCCCATCGTCGAATGCTAGCCAAATCTACCCAAAAAAATTTATGATTATGCCGTCGAACTTTCGACACCACGACGTCCTAGATTCAGCATGCTGCTGTCGAAAATTCTGACAAATCCATGTCGAATGTCACTAAGATGTGTTGCAAAACATTTTATGTTCACGTCGAATCTCCAATAGATATCCTATGCCTGAGCCCATTGTAGCCATGGAATTCCTGTTGGACGTTGTTGGATGGATGTTGGATATGCAACGGTTGCGCGTCAGCTGACCAACGACATATACTATCAGATCTTTAACAAAAAAAAATTGAATTTTGAAAGTCTGACACCACAACGTCCAAAGGCAGACATGTAGCCATAGGTGTTGTGACATTGAGTCCAATGGGATTGACTGTCGGAGCCATGGAAGTCCCATCAGACGTCTTTGGAGGGACATTGAAGATGCGATGGGAGGTTGTGTAATTAACACAAAAAAATTGAAAGGCTACCATTCACCAGTTAATTTACCCTTTGATTTCAATTCTAGAAGTTTCATTTATGAAGGGTACCACCTTGGTGTTAGCGCACAACAAATAGATGGTAGACAAGACATCCATACATTCATGAAAGGATATGGTTGATCAAAACAAAGATAATAAGAGATTTGTTTTGTGTGTGATACCTTTCGATCATTCTTGAGGATTCTCATAATCCCCATTTTCAGTAAGGGTTTGCCTCGGTCTTTCCCCAAACCCTTGGGTGTATCATTTACCAATATTATTAATGCTCTTCATGCTCATGGGGATGATACATAGGAAAAACATAATAGTTCAGAGTCAATTGATACTTACCAAGATTTTTTTCAAGAATTTCATAATATAGGTTGGGTGAAGTTTATTTACAAATTTCATGGTCATCATAAGAATATTGGTGTTGCGTTTTCTCAAACATTAATGGTGAGATGGCTCACATTGGGAATTTAGAATTCCGGGTTGACAAAGTTTTGATAGCCCATAGTGATGAATCTATAGCAAATGCTCAAGATTGTACCGCATTGGTTAATGAGAGTAGCAAAGTAATTGAGCTAGAACCTCAATCTTTGCTACAGGAGGAAAATTCTCTCGTAAATACACTTGAACAGTTAGTTAAATAGATTGAAACGAGTATGCATGTATCTAGTATTAGAAACATCGATTTATTAGAGTTGAATATTCCCATGACATACCTACTAGTAACTATGAATCATACAAATAACATGGTATGCATGTGTTTATCCTTAAATACAGTCAATCTTAAACCTGGAAAGCTAACATGATTCTATTACATACCTTCCAGTAACCCTTTCGAGTAATAGGAGCATATTGATGTTTACACTTGAAGTGATTAGGATCAACACCACCAAATACTATCTCTCCTCCTTATTGAATCACCAGGAGCACCCTGCTTGAATCCCCAACGATTGGGTCAATATGAGAAAAAAAATCAAGGATGATATTATGGATTCAATGAAGTGCCACCTAATCCCTCATACTATATAAAAATAGGCTAACAAAATGTATGAAGCAGCGACTACTCTATACTAGAGTGTCATCAATTCCCAGTATATTATCCTGAAGAACAAACTCAACAATACATGCATCACTAACTACTCTATAGTCTATACTTGAGTGTGAAAATTTCCTAGAAGGTTCTCTTGAATAACAACCTCACCAATACATGCATGACTGACATAAGCATAGCGGTGAGATACCTTATGACACATATCTAAGATATCAATTCTTTTTTAATGGTATGAATATTAAAGAGAAGTTGTTAGTGTACACTGCACTAATTTGTTTGTTTGCCCCCTCGGGAGATTTAGAAAGGTGTATATTCCCATGAGCGTATTCCAAACCTAACAGTTTTGATATCCCTATTCATACCAAAAAAATATTTCAATTGATATAATGAATGACCTATTAAAAACTCAGCAATAATGCTCTCCAATGTATTTCAAAAAAATATTTCATTTGAAAGGTTTCCATTCACCAATTAGTTTACCCTTTTATTTCAAATGTTTTTGGCTAATAAGTTCAATGTCTTATTGTGAGGCTCTGACAAAATGTGATATTCAACCTTAGATAACCTAAGTTTTAATTATTACATTATTGAATCTCTTATAATGTTAGGCCTTTTACTATGTCAATCTTTAAATAGAATAACTTGATGAAATCAATTGAATGATATTAACTCAAACAACTCAAATAACTCAACATAACTCAAATAAATCAACACTATCTTGAACATGATTTCTAGGTTCTAAAATGGTAGTTCAAAAGGTATTAGGACTAGGAAGCAAATAATATCAGAATTTTTAAATGTTATGCATGATTACTAACCATTCTCATTCAGTGACTGTGTAGTTACGCCTTTTTTGGATGTTAAATTGCAACTTGAAAAATACATGTGAATACTGATATTGTCATCTCTAAGTAGATCACAACCAATGACATAGCATTAAATTAATCTAGGTTAGGAGCACGGTTTACCTCTTGTTCTTATCATTTCAACACAAATTACAAGGTGTTGAAAATTATGAATTCCTTTTCTTTACCTAATACCAACATTTAGAATAGTCATGAAATTCTACATAAAGGAAAAACATTGGCTAAGATAGATTTATTCTCGACATTATTGTACTATAAACTGACTAGATGTTACTCTATGTTACATGTATAAAATGTTCAAAATTTCAAAATACTACATTATAATTTTAATTTACAATCACAAACAAGGATATAAATATTGTTACCAATATAGAGTCTAGACAACATAGCTAAAACAGGCAGTTATGAAAACCATCACACTGGTACCCAAGCATTATGTTTATGATTGATCAAGGAACTGATTTACCAAGGGGTACATGTTAAGAAAATATCATACCAATAATACCTTTGAAATAAGTAGGGCACATACTCAGTATAGTGTTCACATACAAACATGTATTGTAAAAAATATTAAGTTTGGACTAACAAGCACAAGATTTACATATACATCTAGACAAAATAGTTTCATAGTGTTTGAGAGGGTATTCAGAAAATGGATTGAAATGATACATGAGAGGTAGGTGGATGTAGCCAACTGTAGAGGCTGGGAAAGCTAATAGAATGGTATCCTACTCATAGAGTCTACAATGGCATGCAAATGGTAGGTCTCAAGGTTGAGACTACTAATTAAGATAAATGAAGATAAGGAAATGGCAGATCATAAGGAAGAGAAAGGAAATTAATATGTTAATTTAGCACTTTCGTTGCTACGTTGGTATCACAGCCATTCTAGTTAATAGGTTTTTCCCTTAAATTTCCATTTGATGGTAAGCTTAATTTATTGACTTTTAAATTAATTCTAATTAATTATATTTATGTTTGTAGCATTACACGGTTGGAAACCTACGTAAAGTGGCTAAAAATTAGACCTGGGAACTTTTTATAATAAGTATCAGTAGTAAGCGGTGATATCTAGAAAGTCTAATATGACTTTTAGCTTGTTATGGGCAGAGTTTGTGAATATTAGAGAAGTAAATCCATGTCCATGGGAAGTTTGGTGTAATGAAAAACAACAATGACCCTAAATATCCATGTTCTTGGGCACATATTGGTCCTTAAAATCATTTCTCAACCCTATTTGACCTCCTACTGAGCAGTAATCCAGTTTTGGGAAGATGCATTGATGAGAATGGCTCTAAACCTTGAAATCTAGGGAAAATTAATGGGTATAGCACAACAATAGGTTTCAAAATACCATGTTTGGGTGAGATATGTGTAAATAAAAATAGCATAAAAGTGTCCTTGGGCATATTGTAGCAGTAAAGAACTATCTCTTGGCATCGAATCAACAGTAGCACTTCAACATTATCATTTCTAGGAAGCTCACATGGCATATTATGTTGATTTTTAAGCATTGTAGGGTGAATTTTTTAGAAGAGTTGGCCCTACTGGCTTGTATTCACTTTCATTGAGGGATAATCCACCTTTGACTCATGTTTCAAGAGTTTTGTGCACCTTTCCTAGCATAATGAAGGTACAATCTAGGCAAAAAAAAACTCAACAGTGAAGAAGTATGGCAACATTTATGTGTTATACAGGCTCCTCTATATATCACATGAGGATTAAAAATGTTGATCCAATCCATATAATTCATCCTTAGAGGAATCCACTTCCATTTACGAGGTATTTCAACTATGTCAACTAGTGTGCCCTCTTATGATCCTTCAATTCAATGTCATGCACATGCATATAAGTTTTACTTGGGTGATCCAATGTTCAAACAATATGAAAAATGAATAAAATGTAATTCATAGCCATATGTTTGATGAAAAATGGCCATTTCCCATATATTTTCATGTACATATGGAATTCATAGCTATATGGAATTGGTAAAGTATTACCAAGGGGCCTGTTATCCAGATAAATCAAACTATTTAAGGTATTTTTTTAGATCTAATAGAACAAAGTTCGCCTGAATGTATGGTAATCATCATCATCAACTAAATGTATGTGTGCACATGCATAAATACCCAATACATAGCCCAATGAAACAAAAGAAAACATAATTATACCTTGATTCATGGAGCTTCGCACTGTCTTCTTAAGCTTTACCTTTCAAAACATCATTCAACATACTTCAAATTTTGTCATGTTGCAATAGTTTCATGTTAGGAACCAACAAATAAATTTATGTTTGTTTATGAAAATAACAAAATCAATCTAAATAAATGCAGTACTATTACAATGTAAATTACAATACTATTCAAATCACCAAGTAAATTAATTGTTAATAATAGATCACCTGATAAAACATGGATAACCAAAAAAACTATGTATATAAGGCCATCGATCACATCAAAATGCCATTTCTTGCCTCTTAACTGTGGAAATGTTTCTCAAAGCTATCTGTAACAAGTTCCAATGGAGCAGTCAAATAGCAATAGTGAAAATTATACACTAAAATTATAGAAATAGCTATTTTTTAATGTATTATTCTTTACCATTCATTGAGCTCCTCTCTATTTCGAGAATGATTTAATATTCTCTACTAAACAGGACCAACCATGTGAATGTGGAAACTCTTATGGCCCCTCCCCCCCCTCCCCCTCACATCACTCTCAATTCCCCAAACTCAATGCATCTATTTGCAAATAACAATTTATTTCACTATTTCACAATCCAAATAACAATGCATCTACAATGCAAATAACAATGCATCCACTGCACATTATATCACTCAATAGATGAAAGATGATTTCATTAAATCATTTGTTAAATCATTCATTAAACCATTCAATCATTCAAGAGCTGAAAACACCATTCATTAAACCATTCATTAAATCATTCATTAAACCATTCATTTAGTCAATGGCAGATAAAAAAAATCAGTAAACCATTCAATAAAGCAATCATTTAAACATTCATTCATGAAACAAAGGAAAAAATCATGAAATGTTTTTTATTATAAATAAGAATCACTCAAAATTTGTTTAGTCACTTCCTTTTTACTTTTCTTCTCTTTAAATATTTAGTTAGAGTCACATCTTCCGGAATCTGATCCTCGGTCTCCCTGCTAGTCTGCTCGCAAGGTTGAACTTCCGACGAGGGGAGATGAGTTTCTACAGTAATGTCAAAATATTTCATTACTATATTTATATTTTTATAAATAAGAGTAATTTATTGAAAAAAACATTACGAATGTGTGTTTTTACCCGTCATGGGAACATCAACATGTTCAACATGATCTTGTACATGCCCAACCTGTTCAGTGTTATGTGCATCTACATGCTCTACAGTTGAATTGTGTAGAATTAGAATTAATGTTCATCATCTGCAATTATCTATACAAAATAGTAGCACATTAATAAATTCATTACCGGGAATCAAAGCATGATCTTCATCTGGTTGGTTATGTACATCCTCGACATGAACGAGATCATTACTTTCCTACTCAAAAATGAATAAATAATGAATATGTTAATTTGTTTATAAGGAATAAATTGCATGAGAATTAATAAATTATCATTAAACTATATAGTTTTTACATATCTGCGCACAAGATGGATCAGTAGAATATCGTGCAGTCTGCCCAGACAAGCTTTTCTGGTGTTCAACAAAGGTGTCAAAGCCCTATTCGAAGCCAAGATTCATGTAATACGCACTGGGCAATTCTTTGAACCGGTCAACCTTCATATTTGCATGATGTCATTAATTTTACATCTTTTGCCAGAACAAAACGAAAATAATTATTTGTATGATATTTGGATGCAGATTCAGGTTTTGTGATACTTACATATCAGGCCACCAAGTTTGAGTAACCACCAAGCCCAAGCTTGTGTTGGCCAATTTTTTCAATTCTTTCCTTGGTGGCCTCAGATGTGTCTGTGAGCCTAATCAAGTTTTGAAATACATTAGTCAATGTACCAAATTTGATATAAAAACTAGTAATAATAAGGCTTACCACTACATTTTGGATTGTATTGCATACCTCCCTGTTCCTGGTGGTATCTTTCTGGATTTTCTCAGGTCCTTCTCTTTCCCATCTTCCACTAGGGATTTCCACTCCATAGATGGAATCATTGGAGGGTGCTCATACCTACGGTTCTTTTCTAGGTGAACCCTAGACTAGTCTCGAACAATCTTCAGATGTTTTCCAGCCTTTTGTAGGACCTTCGATGAATCGAAGGTATCTTTTTCAAACAGACCAACCAAGCAATTAGTCATATCATCCTTTAAAGCTTTTGGCTGCTTGTTCCACATTGTGTGGATGGTGGGCCCAAATATCTCCAAGGCCAAATAATTCATATGTTTATAAAATATATCATTTCCTACAAAACATTAATGCCATCATTAGTCAACATTAAAAAATATTATCGGTATATTAGACACAAATTATAAAAACTAAATTGAACAATCTATAATGACTTGGAATCCTCTCTATATTTATTGGAACCAGTTCTTCATTCACCAGAAATGTACGTTGTATTGAACCAATGCTAGTGACATGAGAAGATCCAGGAAATGCATCCACATCTCTATCTAATCCTGCATCCACCCCTTCTTCTGCAGCGTCTGTTGTGGGTGGGGTAACATTGGCTGCACCCTCTTCTGCCATCAGGGGTGTCGCAAAGCGTGTTACCAATTGTTCAGTGGAAAATATGGGAGTAGTATGTGGTGTAAGTGGAGTGGTTTGGTCACTGGGACCAACATTGCCTTGACCACCACTGATAATATCCATAGCACGTTGTAAGTTCAAACCATTGTATTATAAGTTCAATAGCATATAAAATCAAATATTATAAAGTTTTTATAAATGAATTTAAATTATTATTCGAGAACTTACTTCCAATTGTTTACGTTGTTGTAACAACAATTGAATCCTTTTTTCAATCCCTTATGTTTGTGGAACTTCCAATATTAGAAGAATCAGTTCCTCATTTTGTTTTTCCCTGGTCTTTTGTAGCACCCTCAACGGGTTTGCAGAATCTCTAATTTCACTATTTCTCATCAACAGGGAGACCTCATTCTGTAAAGAGTTTTGAGATGGTGTTTCATAAACCGAATCCCTTGTCTGCAACAGAAATATATAAAAAATTGCTTATTCTTTGAAGCAATAGTGTGCGTAAACAATTATATTAACAAAAATTGTCTATCATGATAGATTCATAGTATTACATCTTGGATTACTTGATTCCTAGATGAGGGTGTGTTCTGATCAATAGATGGGGAATTACCCCGATCAGCCACCTACAAAAAAAGTAGAGAACATTATCACAATGAACGCAATATGTAAAAGCTAACAAATACAAACAGAAGTAAACACTATGCTACATGTTTTATATGTGTACATTTTTTAAGTATTTAGAATGTGGAATTACATTTAGGTTTACTAGTTTCCTTGAGGCTCCACTCGTCTGATCAACAGTTGGGGACTTTCCCCTGTCAACCTACAAAAAAGGTAGACAACATTATCATCATAAACGCAAACATAAAAATGAAAAAATACATAACCAAATAAACATTATGCTACACGATATACATGTTTACGAGTTTAAAGTATTTGAAATGGAGAATTACATTCATGTTTTCTTGTTGCCCCGATCTTGTAGTCTGCTGATGAATAGATGGTTGGCTTCCCTGATCAACACTCTATATGAAAAATAGACAAGAATATATAAACGAACCGAATATACTAATGGAAATACATAACAACATATCTTTATTTCCATCCTAAATTTATTACATTGGCAATATCAATGTATACCTACCACCTTGACTTAGGCCTACAAACATCTATGGAGAGGGAGGTGCCCCTAAGAGAACCCTGCATCAAAAACATGCTAAAAATTACCTAACGAAACCAGAAAAGTAGAAAATTACAATTACGTGATAATGAAAAATCCTATAGATGTTAAAATAATTAATAAAAGGTTGGTTAAATTGTTGCATGTACCACAACCATACTAACTGTGTTTGTATCTACACGATTCAAATTGTAATTAATAAGAAGTTCTTTGCCAGCACCTATTGATTTAATTGCACATACAAAGACATGGTTTCCTTCACGTGACTCAAATATGCAGTTGGGTTGCTTAAGTGTAGACCCCGGTTGTGTACTGTTTATAAACCCCACAATATTACTAGTTGTTTTTGGCCTTCCGTCCATGTACAACGTTGCTCCTTTATTTTGAGCTTTGTCTTTCAATTGTATATAATTAATTGACAACCCATATCTATGCATACTTCGTGTATATTGGACCAAGAGCATCCAATCACTGTATTTGTAAGAGGATCCAACATACTCCATCAATTCCGTACATCTGTCGTATCCAACCTTTATGTCATCCATGCAAAACAATCCCAATCCATGCAATCACGATGGTGCAATTCTATATATCCTCTCATTCACACAAAAATTAGTGTTTCCTTGAGGAAGATCCCTAGGAACCCATTGTTTCAGTAGGTGTTTGTACCTGAAGGGAACATCAATGTCTCCCACTGTCTCATCATCACAGGAACATGACCCCCCTTCTTTGAGAAAATATTCCATGCGTTTATTGAATTTTCTTTTGATCTTCTGACATCTAGTTGATATAGCCCTTTTAGACCTACTGGATGTCTCACTTTCCTATAGACTTCCCAAAATCCCCTCACTAGAGGAAGACAAGTCTGACAAATACCTATTTGGTTCCACCTGCACCATGGCCAGGAAAAAGATTGGCAAAAACATAGCAAAATACCAGCAAAAAACTTAGAAAGACTAATAAGAAAAAAACTTGTAAAAGTTTCCTACTTCCTAAAGAAAAATCTTGTCAAGAATGAGTTTGGGTAATAGGTGTGGGCATTTGGTAGCCCTAAAAATTCTAATGTATACCCCTCTTCTAGTTACATACAAGTGTCCATTCTCACTTATTTCTTGCATTTCCTTTTCCTAACATGCATTGCGTGGGATCAAAAAATATCATGTTATACATGGGCACTATGATATGCTCACAAATATTTCCTTGAAAGAACATATCTTCGCATTCATCTATATTTGCTTTGGATAGAAGTGATACTGATTTGTTATGTTGGTCACTTCCCTCAAAAAACATCTTGACATGAGTTCCTTTTTCAAGGAATCTTGGTTAATCTCTTCTTCCAAACGTCTAGGTCCCTTCTCAACTCTACATTGGCTCGATTATTCAATTTCTTGGCCACTCATCTCTCCTTACTCTATAGTTGTTGTTGTTGTAACCTTTACTTTTGATGGTTGTGAGTGGTTTTTAGTTTTCCCATGAATGTTGTTGTGATGTTGTAAATGATTATCCATTTTACCTAAAAGTGCACAGATCTCATGTAGGACCCTTTAAGAGTCATAATAACAACTATTGTTAGAGGATGTTATTCTCCAAATGATACACCAAAACCATACTTATCGGTTAATATTTTTGTAGGGGTGTTTTTCTCTCTCCCGTAATTTATCATACTAATAGGATTGTGACTATCAGGTCAATGCCTTATTTGCATAGTGGCAATCCTACAACACTACACTGGACTATCTTATGACTAACTCATGAATCTTCCCATGGTTATTAAATATCCATCTATAAGCCACTATTGGGGTTTCATCATTGCTCCCATTCAAGAACAAAAAAGTAGACATGACTTATCTCCCTACATTAATTCCATGTGCACATAATGACTAGATTTGGTACTTACTAACTTTTCACTCTTCCTTTTGACAAAAAAAGTGAAACATGAAACAATATCCTTGCTTTCAAGATCTTGCACATCTAATGGCTTTGATCGAACTATATAAGTACTTTTTTCCCAAAGTAAATATTTTTAGACCTACAAACGAAGGGGAGAGAGATGAATGGTTGAAGGACTCCAATGGAGGATGAACTAATTCCATTTTCTACCTACCCAAAGGTCCTTTTTTAATGAATATTATCCATAACTTATCATTTATTTGTAGTCTTCTATTTTTCACCCATATTGTTCAAAGCAACACAGTTTTATGTCGATCTAGTATGTATCTTCATGTCACAAGTTCTGCCTCGAAGATGAATATGGAACCCTAGAAGGTAGTGTTGATTTGGAAATATTATTTTACAATGTTCCATCCCATATTTAGGACAATTTAGGATAGTAATTTATGGTATAACATTAACATATTAATTTTCCACCCTAAGGCAACACTAACTTGAATAGAGTAGGGATATTTCAAATAGGTACCACCAAAATAATGGAATTAATCATACCAACAACTACATGCATTCTTGGAGGCACATTTCCTAGTGGTAACCTATAGCAATCATATATATATATATATATATATATATATATCTAATCCATGATGGCGAAGCGCGGACATTTCCAGATCTTCTACTTGGCACATTCAGGAATGAAAACAATGATTTAAATACATTTATATCAGTCTGTAATATTTGTTGATTTGTTCCTTTTAGCTTTTCATGATAATGCTTGTTTTCCCATATTAATTTTCAACCCTAAGGCAATCCCATAGTAGAAATAACCATAAAAGACTATTTCCCACAAATCAAAATGATTTTAAATTAATTGTATCATGCCTTCCTCAATGATTTGATGAATCCTTTGAAATTTTCTTCTAAACACTGTGATACAAGGCTCAAAACACTTACCTAAAGAGATTGTTTCCTTTTCTCTTTATCATTAATTGCTATGATATGTGTTTCAAGTGATGCTAATGTTGTTCATCTTGTGCTATTCTCTTGTTAATTTCCTAATAGGGTGGAATTAAATGGCTTGCATTCTACTTTGATCAATCTGACAAAGTTGCTTTCTCCAACCAACCATATTAAATTTGAATGGATTTTGGACCTTTTGTCTCTTTCCACTTGGAGAAAAATTAGCAAATGGTTTGGTTCACCTCCAACTTCAACCCAATTTCTTATCCTTTTTTTATCACTCATCAAAGAGGCATAGATTAACCTAATGTTGTCAACAAGAACACCATCGACTTCTTTATCATTAGATTCTATGCTCTATGTTTCAAGTGACACTAATGCTTGTTGATATTTTATTATTCTCTCATAATTTGTGTAATATATTTTTGTCGTTTTCACAAACTTGAGGTTTGAAACAAATTGTAGTCTTATAGACTCTTTGAGAGGCATCAATTGGTTTGTGTTGAGATTATTAAGCATATACAGAAGGCTTCAAGAAGAGAAGCTCGAATTTGTCCTTCTCTACTCCATCATCAAATAGGTTGAGGTTATCTTCTTCAACACCACATACAGGTTCACTATAATTGTCTGGGGATAAATGAAACCTTTTTAATATTCAATAGTCTCTACCAACATAACAGTGTATTACATGTACTAGGAGCTTCAGTCAAATCAAGAGAAATCTTCTACAAACATATGAAGAAACGTTTGATTTTGTAAACCAAGGGAATGGAAAAAGGGTAAGGAAACATCAAAGATCACTCACACCAGGGAATAATTCTAAATCTAACCAATTGTCTAAACCACAAAGGTCATGTTCTCGTGTTAAATGTAAGAGGGGAAAACAACAATAAAACATAGTGACATTTGACATTAAATGTTCAAATAAAAAATGGAGGACATCAAAATACCTAGTACTTGCTTCAAGACCTAAATCATAAACCATAAGATTCATGATTGTCCATTAATGGCCAAGTATTACCTAACCCAATTTCCAGTGAACTAAGCACCTCACGGTCGAATCAGGATATTGGGCCAAGTTTATTGCACAATCTATCTATCATTTGAGGTACATATAAAATGTGTATGCACAAGGCTTGCTATATCATGAATTTGAAGAAGCAAAGTTACATAAATTGCATCAAATAAATTTCAAAGGCCGAGGGGAAGAACCCTAAATTAAGCGGTGGAAAAATTGAAATGGCCATTTTGTTGGATTAACATATTCAACAAAATTTAGGATTAAAACCATCAATATAACCTACCTTATTTCATAATAAAAGAATCAATCCGACCTACCTCTTTTTTCTCTATTGAAACAAGGTTTCCATTCTTTGTCGCAAGGTTGAAGGAAGATGTTATTGTTGTTGACAGTATCTTGAGATACATCAATTATATGACCTATTTGATGTATATTGTTGAAGGACTGACTTGATTAGGGTATCCTCCAATTTCTGCTCATAACCTTACATGTAGGTTCATCATTATATGCAGCTCCAATTTTCCTAAATGTGCACAGTAGTTCCTTTTTCATGCCTAGGGTGCCTTCTCCACGGTTTCCACAAACACAAGACTGATGTTATTTATGTTGAGATTGCACCCAAAATTAATTTTCTTGTGCTTTGTTGAGAATTAATTTGAGGCAGCAACTTAGGGCAGAGGGTGGATGGACTATCCAGACACACCTGAAATTCTTAATCATTGCCCAGGATTAAAAGTGCTTAGGGTGAAGTTTTACTTCTACCTTATGACTTTTATCACTTCCTAGAATTATCATTAACATGTTGTTATCCATTTAAAAGTGTGCAAAATTATCTCTGAAAATCTCCATGGAATTATGTATATTAGGCTTCAACTTAAGGTGAAATCAACAAGTCTAGGAAAATCTTCTAATACATCTCCTTTATAGTAATGGAAAAATAATGACGTAAGTTCTTGGAGATCCCGTAGAGTGGATGTTTTAACCTCTTGAGTGCTACTTTGTAGTGCATAACCAAACACTTAAGAGAAGATTCTAATGGTTTTCTTGGACATATTGGGGTATCCTAATCAATTTCATAATCATAGATGGGAGGAATGCATTCTGAAATTCCATGGGCAATAGTAATCTGCTAGGTTTCATGTTGAATTACATATTGAATCTCTTCCAAGGTTGAATGTGGAATTGAGGATATTAACATGAATATGTTCAATATATATATTAACTTCCAAAAATGTGACATAAGAAATTGGTATATATGGATTCCTAGTAAGGGTGTATACTCAATTGTGAATGTTATCAAGTTGTTATACAAGATATGGGATCCTATTATTGATGAGGAATCTATTGAGGATCCAGTTTACCCTCCACAAAAGCAAGCCCTTGGAAAAATCGATGAAGATTCCTTTGAAGAAGGCCCTACTTACGAAAGAACCCATTCTTTTATTATATTACCTCATCCCAAGAATCTGAATTAGATGGTCCATATCATTGAGAGTCTGATGAGGGACCTAAATATTTTGAACCTATATAGTAACCAATATTACACTCTACAGGATCTCCAAGTACCGACATCATTATATCTCTACTCATTCGATTTCCTACAAAGTGTTGTAGCTTTCTTAGTGCTCCTCTCTATTTATCATTTAGGTTCAAATTAATGGTGAAATCAACAAGTCCAGGTAAATATTCTAGTACAAGTCTTGTACAGATCATATTACAAGAATGACTATCCACTATTATCCCAAAATCCTTACAATTAAAGCAACTGCAACACCCTTCTACTGTTTAACCATATTATACTAGCTACCAACTATAACAACATCATTAATAACAATACCAACAACCCTTTTCCAGGACTAAACCTTTATAAAATATATCCTCTCTTAAGGGTGGGGAGTTCCAATCAAAACCATATATATCCAATTTCTTTCTTCACAGTTTGGCTTGATAGACTGCATGTCATCTCGTCTCCTTCTTTAACCAAAATTCTTCCATCTCTCACCACCTCATCGAAAAAAAATGTTATTTTAAAAATTAAAAATTAAGGACCTAATAAGACCAAACAAAACTTTTTGGCGTTCCCTCATGTTGGTAATCCGTGTGTTTCCCCTGTCCGGTGAAAAACCACCCTGTTGTATATGGTATCCATTCGATTTGATGCATAGCTCGGATACATATAGACATGGATGTTCTAAATGACACAAAGAAAAATCCAATCATCCATAAACTGAGTTAGATTAATTTTGGAAACCGAGTGGTTAATCAATTTCATTCCAACATTGAGGAACTGGGTGGGGGATTCATCTCATT
>LPNX011113838.1:42702-150202 GCA_001517045.1 Pseudotsuga menziesii | reverse complement strand
GGGAGGATGCCAAGTGGATTTGGGTAATGGTCACCCCTGTAAGAGACATAAAATATTGTAACATGAAATGTTATATGTGATTCTAGATTATGAGTAATGTAATATATTATTTTATTGAAATCAAGATCTTCACTATTTTTATTTCAACATTTTATATTTTTTTATGCATTCTCATTTTATTTTTTGAAATAAAGAAAATAAATCTTCAAAATGAGAAATACAATGTTAAGTCTTATTTAATGTAATTTAATTACAATTGAAAATTAAATTCCAATTACATTAGTATGGAGCACCATGACCCAATTTTCACTAATACCTCCCATCTAGTATGATCAACATCATTGTCTTCAAACACGTTTCGAAGGCTGCCAAGTGGATTTGGGTAATAGTCACCCCCGTAAGTGACATAAAATCTTGTAACATGAAATGTAATATGTGATGATGATGATGAGGGTCATGGTGATGATGATGATGTTGAGGGTCATGGTAATGGTGATGATGATGATGATGATGATGATGATGATGATGATGATGATGATGATGATGGTGATGGTGAGGTGATGGTGATGGTGATGGTGAAGATGGTGGTGATGGTGGTGATTAGGGTGATGTGGATGATGATGGTGGTCATGGTGGTGATGAAGGTGGTGGTGATGATGGTCATGGTGACCATGATGGTGATGATGGTGATAATGATACTGATGGTGGTCACAGTGGTGATGATGGTGATGTGGGTGGTGATGATGGTGGTGATGATGGTGATGTGGATGGTGATGGTGAAGATGATGGATGGTGATGGTGGATGGTGATGGTGAAGATGGTAATCATATTAATCATCACCATCCTCACCATCATCACCATAATCTTCATCATCATCACCCTCTTCACCATAATCGTCATGATGGTGACATGGATGGTGATGGTGAAGAGCATGGATTGCGATGGTGGATGGTGATGATGATCGTGAAGATGGTGGATGGTGGATGGAGGTGGTGATGGTGAAGATGGTTTTCATATTCATCGTCACCATCCTCACCATCATCAACATAATCTTCATCATCATCATGACCCTCTTCACCATAATCATCATCGTCATCATCATCTTCATCATGTTGATCATCATTGTCTTCATCATCATCATCATCATCATCATCATCACCATCATCTCCATTATCACCATCATCATCGTATTCATTTTCAAATTTAACATTTTATAATTTTTTATGCATTCTCATTTTTTTTTTTTAAATAAAGAAAATAAATCTTCAAAATGAGAAATATAATGTTAAGTCTTATTTAATGTAATTAAAAAAAAAAATTATTCCATTTTTATATAAAATACTTGGAATGTAATTTAATTTTTTTTATTTCATTTTTATATAAAAAAACTTGGAATTATATTTTTAATGGAATTTAATTCTAAATAGAATTTAATTTTGTTTTTTTATTTGATTTTTATAATTTGATTTTTAATTTTAATTGTTTTTTATTTGCTTTTATATGAAAATTTTCTTGATTTTTGGTTTAGTTCATTATGACCCAGCCTAGTTCATCCTAATCGCAGGGACAAACATTAGCACTGTCAACTGGAAGGGTCACTGCAGCCATGGAAAACCGGGAGGCAGAGCAGGAAAATGACCCCCTAATCACTATCTTTCTATTATCCCTATCAACAGGAGATGTCGCAGAACCTTCAGCCAGAAACACTACATTTTTCCCGTCACCAGATTCTGTCGAGGGTTTCTTCAACTCAGGCCCAGTTCTCTCACCGTCTGGAGCAGCACACACTGATTTTCTCCTCCATGGCCCAGTTTTCTCACTGTCTAGAACAGTACATACTGATTTTCTCCTCCATCTAGACCCGAATGTCTCAATACTCGATCAAACCATTACATAATTGGGGGATGTTTTGAACTGGATGGTCAAAACCACCTCCGCCACAAAAAACTATCATAGTCGGAGAATCCATTGACACAGAGGTTTTTGTCAACTCGGTGGTAGTAGAAACTAACACTAAAGAAGCTCTACCAAGCTCGGGCTCAAAATCTAGTCACAGCCCATCTGCAGGAACCACACCAGAGGAGGAAGAAGAAAATGACAACCCTAGGCAAAAGAGATAGAACATGTTCCTGGCACCAACCTGTGGAAACCTAGATATGGTATGCAGTGTCAATGTGGCCATTGAGGAAGTAGAAGATATGGCTGACAGGGTAATTGTCGATAAAATTAGTGGTTGACACCCTACCCTTGAAGAGATGAAGTGATGGGTTCAAACAAATTGGGTAGACCTCTTATCATCTACAGCCAAGGTAGGTGAATTATGAAAGGGTTGGTATACTCTCACCCTCAGTAGCAAGCATGATGTAGAGAAAATATTGAAGACCAGATAGAACTTCATACCGAAGGAAGCACACAACACCTCACGGGTATGTACTCTATTGTTTATATAAAGGAACAGTTAAATAATTTGATTATAGATGATGTTACACCTACACACAACTACACTTATGTGACTGTTCATCCCCCTCCTACCCAGGAAAAACCCCCATCCCCTCCTACTTCCCTGCCTTCTCCCCCCTCCCTCTCAAAAGAGTGACCTATTTCCCCCACATAGTCTTGTGCTCCCCAACCCCTGATCAACTCATCCCCTAATTCTGACTCCATTTCCCCAATCATATTTCAAATCCATTCAAGGGACATACTAGCTCAAGAAAGCCCTTTATTCTGCTTGGAGATGAACCCAATTATCCCAACCTGGGGGAAAGGAAGAGGCAGACCCTCTTTCCTATCCTTTACCCAGCAAAAATCACTCCAAGATCAATCAAATGGTAAGCATAAAACTCTTTTTGTGGCACTTAGAGCAGTGCAAACCCCTGAAGGGGATCCCAAATGAAATTCCTATCTCTCAACTGCAGGGGTCTGGAAAGCACCCAGAAAAAAATTTCCCTAAAAAGAGTGATACAGGTGCAGAAACCTGATATCATTCTACTACAGAAAACCATAGGCACCGAAGAGGATGTATCTAAGGTTTTGTCCTCTATTTCAAGCAGTTTCACCTTTCTAGCCCAGAGTGCAAAAGGTCGCTTGGGAGTTTTAGCAATTGTATAGAACCCTACCATGTTGTGCTGTCAAAAATCATGGGGAGCCTCCTTTGGAATGGGGTTGGAACTTTTCTGGGCAAAAGAAAACCTACACCTCAACCTTATAAACATCTATGGGCCTTATAATGGTCAAGTGGATTTTTGGGAGTCAGTACAAGCCTCTTAGTT
Source organism: Pseudotsuga menziesii (assembly GCA_001517045.1). NCBI lineage: Eukaryota > Viridiplantae > Streptophyta > Pinopsida > Pinales > Pinaceae > Pseudotsuga > Pseudotsuga menziesii. Next base: position 146,933 of record LPNX011113838.1, on the reverse strand, counting down.
TCAAGAAAAGGAGAATGTGATTATCGGGGTGACCTTAATTTTACCATTGCGACCCATGAGATCTGGGGTCCAAATGCAAGAGTGTAACCCCTGGAAGCTTTCTTCCAAAACCTGTTATAGATACTTAAGTTGGTGGGATTGGATCCTCAGAAGCCCAAGTCAAGTTGGACAAACAAAAGAACAGGGAAAGACTAAATTGCAAAAAGACTATATAGATTTTTGGTGGGGGAAATTTTACTGGAGTATGATTTGCAGTTCAAGGAATGGGTAGACTCATAAGGGGACTCAGATCATTAGCCCATATTCCTGGAAGTATGAAGAAACCCTCAAAAAACATCCTATCCTTTTAAATTTGGTGCAGCCTGGCTTAAGCATGAGGAGGTACTTGAGCTCATAAAATAAAACTGCACCCCCTATGGAGAAGAAGTCGGATCAAAGGCTGCAACACATTTTGTGCAAAATTTGGCTCAAGATAAGAAGCTGTTGAAGGAATGGGAAAACAAAATACACAGGATGAACAAGCCCTGTTAATTTTTTGAACACAAATAAGGGGAAGTCTGTGAGTTTTACCATAGAACTTTTGCGGAAGCCTTTCTTGTAAGGCAACTTGTTTGACTATGTTGGACACACATATCTACAGACGTCTCTTAAACTCTGCTTTTTTCATCTCTATTCTCCGCTCAGCAAAAGGAGCATAGGCTACAGGCCTAGCTCATTTTTGGAACTTTCAAAAGGCTCAGGGGTAACATAAACATCAACTTCATAGCACTTATATCTGGCCCTTTTTTGGCATAATATCTTGGGATAGAGATGATTAGATGGTAAATTGTTTCCTTATGGACTAGTGGTTGTTACAGTATGCTGGTTGTATAAGCAGTGGTATGCATCTGCATACAATTTTGTATAGACTTATCTATATTTTAATAAAAAATTTCAGCTTTTTTTCCTATGGAGAAAAAAAAGACTTGGAACACAAATCAATCAAAATAAAAGGAAAGAATAAAACTAAAATGCTAAAATTAGAAATAATTTTTTAATTTTTTTTCAATCATTGTAATAAAATTGAAATGTCAATTTTAAGCTAGCATCTGGAAAATGTTTTTTTGTTCATTTATTTATTTTCATATAATTGAATATATAAGCCTTATTTATTTAATTGTTATCAATTGGATTAAAGGGACACAACAGTGCAGAATTCTATGATATGGTGGGCTTGTTATTGGCAATGAGTCAATGGTAGATCAGAGAACACCATGTGGTGCTCATTCATGAATATTATCATCGTCTCTTGAAGGAATGATCAGGGAAGCTCATATTACATTTTTTTGCTCTGTTTTTTCTAAATTGTTTATTATATAACAGGTTATATCAGCACTCTATACTACCTGAGTGGGCTATGATAGTAATTACCTATTTCTAATATTTATTTTTGGACATATTTCAGTATGTGGCTAGAACTTGATATATTAGTTTTTTTTATATATGTGGGTAGAAGGGACTGTATTTGTCCCTTATTTTGTACTCTTTGTATGGACCTCTATGGTACTTTCCGAATACACAAGCATTGTATCTACAAAATGTAATTTTGTTCTGAAAGATGTAATGAAATTGTGATTTTCTGCCCAAGGAAAAAACAAATAAGCATATATTGAATTTAAAAGTATAAGCAATATTTGTTTAATTTATATTTCTAAATTGTATATAAAAAATAGAAATGTGTTAATGGAAATAACCTTGATTTAAATAATAAAATAAATAATTAAAATTATTGCCAAATTCTATTGTATAGTTGAGCTTCTATAAAATGGATTTTATCAAGAGTACATCAAACAAATATGGACAATCTACCACAATTGTTAACATTGAATAATTCCACTATTTTTACTCATCAAAATTGCATTTGAATAATTCCACTAGTTTTACTCATAAAAAATACATTCAACAAATATGAACACTTTGTCCTACATTTGTTCAATGAGAATAATTTGATTGGTTTTTATTATGTCCCAAATAGTTAAAACAACATAACATACCAAAGAGTATACATAATGTGCAACAAATGTAAACTTATGGTACAACTTTAAGATAGATAATTCAAATAAGTTATACAATAACTACTTGAAGAATAAAACATTCAAATACTTCAATACATTCCTATATCCAAATCACATGTTTCCCTCAAGAGTAATTATATGACATATAAGCATGTATTCATTGTTTCCCAAGAGAGTAATTATATGACTTGTATGAATATGTGTTCATTCATTACACATGTAGGTCCTTAATTTGGTCCAACAATGTTACATATACATTTTATTGCATAAATGTGCATGTTGGGGTGATATAATATATATTAACTCTATGTGTGCCCCTCTTGGGTCATAACAAAGTACTTTTCCCTCAAAGCTTTTCCCTCAATGTATTTGGACCATTAAGTGAATCGACGAAAGATATGTATATCACCTGATAAAACATGGATAACCAAAAACACTATGTATATAAGGCCATCGATCACATCAAAATGCCATTTCTTGCCTCTTAAATATGAACATGTATCTCAATGCTATATGTAACAAGTTCCATTGGAGGAGTCAAATATCAATAGTGAAAATTAAACACTAAAATTATAGAAATAACTGTTTTTAATGTATTCTTCCTTATCATTCATTGAGCTCCTCTCTGTTTCAAGAATAATGTAATATTCTCTACTAAACATGACCAACCACATGAAGGTGGAAGCTCTTATGGCCCCTCTCCCCCCTCACATCACTCTTAATTCACAAACCCAATGCATGCACTTGGAAATAACAATTTAATACAAGTTATTTCACTTAATAGCTAAAAGAAGATTTCATTAAATCATTCTTTAAATCATTCATTAACCATTCAATCATTCAACAATTGAAAAAAACATTCAAAGAATATGTTAGTGATAATGATGATGATCATCATAGTGATAGTGATGATGATGCTCAACATGATGATGATGAACATGATGGTGATTATGATGATGTTAGTAACTCTTTTAAAAAAAATAAGATAAAAGAATAGGTCTAATTAAATATTTACCTTTCAACATATTTCATCGTCTGCTTCATCCATGTCATCGTCTTCTTCATCCAAGTCATCATCCGTGTCATCAAATCTAGAGTCAACATTGTAAGGATTGGCCATATCATCATTGTCATCTAATTAAGTTACGCTCATCGTGTCATCGTCAGTATAATCTTCATGGGCATTGTCTGCTGCATCATTTGATTCAACTAATTATTGGACATCTTCTGCTGGATCATCATCATCATCTAACTCATGTTGATCATTCTCTTCTTCTTACAGAGAACCCTCTTCATTACCATCGTCTAGGTTATACTTTACAGGCCTTCCTTTTGGATCGTGTCTCACAACAAATGACCAGCCCGCTTTACCTAAAACCTCCGAGTAAAATACCTGTTCACATTGGCTTGAAAGAACATAAGGCTCTGTTCCTGGCTCAAACAACCTTGTATTTACCATGGTAAATCCATTATCATGTTCAACAATAGTTCTATCGGGATCATGTTGATTCAATCATAACTTATACCATTTGACAACAAATAGAACCACCTTGAATGATTTAAAGTCACACTGTAGAATATCTTCCAAATACCCATACTATCGATTTTCTGAGAGTTCTTGATGTATGTCACTTCTAGATGAAACATTGGTGACCTCAAATACTGTAGATATCCCACAATATGATGTTTTCTTTGTTTCATCCAATTTTTTTATGCGATATCTACAACCATTGCAAACCATAGGCTTATGGTGTTTTACCTCCAACAAGCAATATACGAAAAGATTACACAATGATTCAATATTTATGCAACAATACATGGAAAAGAACAACATGTACATCAAAATGTAATTTGAAACATAAAAGATTTAGAGTGATTGATTAATATGCATACCATTTTATCTTTTAAACCATATGCTAAATAGATTTCCCTTTCTGTAAGATTTCTATCTCCATTGCAATGTGTTGCTTTTACCAATGAAGCCACACCTTCCCATGATATTCCATGACTTGATTGTTTGCATCGGTCAATCCAACCTTCATGCAGTTAAGATTGTTTGCGATGTATAAATGAATTGCATCCCATTCTCGACCAACTACTTGATGACAGTAATCATTAAAATGAAAGACAGGTGTAAATTTCCTAAACAAAGTATTATATGCTCTTAATTGATGCAATAACTAGAAAATGCAATTAGAATATGAACGATATTATAAACATCCACCAGCTAATAATTACCTTTCACCTTCCTTGATCGACCTTTCCCCTTCAGTTTCTCCCCTTCAAATTTGTGAGTGGAGTTTGAGTCACAAATGCGACATAAATTGAGCTTTGACGCTAACAAAGGAAGATATTCACTGGCATACAACATGTTTTGGCATACCATATATCCTTATAGCATAGAACCCTCAGGATGTGCTCATTGTCTCACCAAACCCTTCATAAATTTCAAGTGCCTCTCAACCATCCACATCGACCTTGAGTGCACAGGTCCACACATCTCAATCTCCTCAACTTGGTGTATGAGGTAGTGTTCCTATGCATTAAAAAATGTGGAAGGTAGATGATTCTGCATTTCACACATGAGACAAGGAATTTCTCTCCTCCAATACTTTATATCATCTTTATATATTTCTTTATATGTCAACCATCTACAAGTGATGAAAACCAATAACGATATCCAACAAAAAAAAACATTTAATTACATATCATGAAATAGTGTACAAAAAAACAAATATAAATTATAGGGAGAATTAAATAAACACTAAGCAGAAGCAACTAATTTCCAGTTACCTCATGTATTTACCAAGGTTATATATAACTTATTTGATATTGTTGTCAAAATTATTCAGGAGAGAGAGAGGTAGAACATGCTGTATCAATATACAACCCACGCCATTTATTAAACAAAGAGTATACAATCAAGAAAAAAAAAGTATGCAATAAAATGAAATAAAAAAATTTATATGGACATAAATATAATAATTACCTTGATGAATATGTGACAATCATGTGTTTTGACCCCTGCAAAATCACCTTTTTTTGTTATTATATTCTTCAAGTTCGCACAAAATCCAATGGGAAATTTAATTTTCCGCATTACTTCTTTGACATTGTTTCTTTGTTGCTTCGTAAACATCGATGGAATTGAGTTTATATTAACATGGTCTCCATTGCTATGAAATTGGATGGCGTATTTAATTGCATGATTGCTTTCTTGAATGTCTTTGCAAGCTTTCACAACTTTATCTTTCTCCCTCCTTAGCTCCAGTGGTCGCCATAATGTTTCAGTCACATTCATTCCAATATGCATTGTATCAAACAAATGAGCAATTTGTAGGTGCTCATAGTAGGGAAACCTACTGAATTGCATAGGATAACTTTTCATTTCTCATGGAATACCATTAACACCTTCATGGCTTCCAGAATAACCTGTAGGCTTATCTAGAAGCTCCATAAAGAACTCATCACATCCCATCTATGAGGTACACCCTTGTTTTATTTAGTACTTTGGTGAAATTTTACTAACTAACCTGGCAGGTCTCTCTTGGCGACTCCAATCAAAGAAAAATAAAATAAGTAATATATAAATACAAGGAATCCTGACGAGATGGCACCCAATTATGAATTTTTGATGGACATATTCGACTTCTCATGCATTCCAGGTTTTTTTTCACAAGTATGCCATTCAATATGGTGGGAAGACACTTTTCCCATTATTCGAACAGTATAAGCACAATGCAACAACACATGTGAAATCATTCATGAAATTCATATGGGAAACCAACATCGTGCACGAAGACATCAGAATGAGGATATTTCTACTATTTCTTCACCTAGAAGACAACTTATATGTGGGAAATTGGTATGAGGGTTTTCCTCAAAAATGTTTTTCTTCACTCAGGCAGTTCATCGACGCATTCAGCATGGATTGGGATTATAGTATCGAAGAACAAGAAATAAAGACCATGAACGATAGAATATGGGAAGAAAAATTGGGAAGCATCCAGACACAAGTTGATTCAAGCAACATAATCAAAGATGATATTCCATTTGAATTCAAAAATCTTGATAATCCGACTACTACTGAAATGGAAATAGGTTTCACTCCTCTTGATTTATCAGGCTTCCCAGGATATTCAGATGATTTACCATAGGTATTTTGGCATGCCTTAAAGGGTGACCATGTGGAATGGTTTATGAATTTGGATTCAGAATATGGTATTAAAGAAAAATAAGATGTTTGCATGCGATCATTTGTCCTTCACCTAGGAGGAAAGGCCATTTCTTGGTTTGTGGGCCTAGATAAAGGAATGATATCATCCTTTCCAAAATTGATGGAAATGTTCAGTAGCCACTGAGATTCAGAGCAACGTGAAAAATGGATACCTCATTTCAAGCATGCAAGGGACTTGTTTAGCAAGGAATCCCAAAACAGGATCAAGTCGAAGCAAGCATTTTTTAAGGTCTAACCGATGATATCTCAATCAAAGTAAATGAAGCTCCTCATCCAAAGGAATATGACGATGGTCCTATATATGAATATCCAAAACTCTTAGCCAAATAAGATGAAGAACATAAAGATAGGATGAGTTCTCCCTTCAAACATACAAAAACTCCTTATGACATACCAGATCTCTGGGAACATAATGAAGGGAATTATATGGATGAAAGTTATTGGACATTTATGGGTTCCTATTTCTATGATTCGTCGATACCACAGTAGTATTGTCTCCATACATTGCATCTAGGAAGAACATCTTGATGAAGTTACTCAGGTTGAGCTAGAATTTGACACTATCTAGGATGAAGATATTTCAGTCACCTTAAGTAGGGATGATGAGGGCATGATTTATGAAGACCCTATGGAAGGATATATGATTTTTCCTTCTCCTTATGAGGCTAATAATGAATAATGGCTCAACCCCTTTTCCACCATAATTGAATATGAAGCACCACCATATTTTTTTGGATAGTTGTTGTATGTAGGTGGCCCATTATGATGAAAAGTTCAAATATTTGGCACCACGTATCTCTGGTGATTCTTCCATGATGCCTCTTTCATACTCATTGGGCAGTAGGGAAGCATGTTGCAAAGAGGATTATTTTGAATATATTTAGCATATGATGATCCCAAGTTATCACTCTCAGTTGTGCTCCTCAAGAAGTGATCAAGAACTTGTTCAGCCCACTCTACCCTACATCGAAAAGCCCTTAATGATACATATCAACAAGATTGAGGAAGGTAGGTGGAAATGTATGATTTTCATACCTCAGTTTCATAATATTTAATGTTTATATTTTCATTTGAAGCATGAAGGTATGAATTATATTGTTGAAAATTTCAAAAGTTCATGGATTATTGGGGTTGCTAACATGATTGTGAAAAGTATAAGGATTGTACTTGTATGCCAAAAGAAATGTTTGAGTAAATGTAGAGATAGGTTGCAGCTTACATATGAATATTTCCAAGGTCTAAATATATCGATAGCCTCCCAAGTCCAGGATTTATGGGAAATTTTCCTGAAAAAAATTCTCTTAGAAGACATGTATGATAGAGGTAATCCATGCATTTGCCTACTAGAAGGATGGATCAACGAAGCTTGTCAAATCATTGCTTATCTATGGCACTGATTTCAAGTATTCCAGGTTCTTAATAAGTTTTGGTTTCCTGCACTCATCCAAATGAACATCCTAGTACAAACTCAACATATCATCAATGAGGTATTGTCATGGATTACACTAAACGACAAAGGTAAGATGTATGGTATTTATTGCTTACTCAGATGGTTACATTGGTGGTATGATTTTACCTAACCTACTTTGATTGACAATTTTAGGTTAGGTGGGGTTAGTTGCATTAGAAATATTTAGGTGCATTACATTTGGTGCATTTTCATTGTCTAGTTAGTAGTTTTCATTGTTCTTAGTTGGTTTCCCTCATTTTGCAAACAAGGAAGGACGAAAGTGTATTCCATTAGATTATTTTAATCCTATCGGACATTTGATATGTGTGAAGGTCTACAGATACCAGTATATTCATAGTTTCTTGATCACTCCCAGGAATAACACTTTCCCCGTTGTTGGAGCTAGTGTTACCCTGCACCTATACCAAGCGCACCTTCGGGTGTACCCCAGGGAGACATGGGAATTTTTTCGACCAGAAGGGGTGTTATCAAGAAATGGTGTTCATATTTGGGCCCTTTGGTCATCCTTTAGGGGCACTATGGCTTAATGGAATGGTTGATTTCCATTTATTGGGGTTTGTTAACCTCAGGGTTGGTGTTTGGGCCCCCTAAGGGTTGACCACTGGGTCACATGGCTCCATATCATGTTTATGTGCTTTGGTGGCATTTTCTTCAGATGTGGGACATTCCTATCCCTTCATAGCCACTTAGGACACCTTCATGGCCCCTTATTCAATGGGTTCCTACTCTCTCTAGCCTTATCTCCTACGAGGAAAGCCACCCTCCATGCATGGCCTTTTCATTATTTGAGGATGACGTTAAAGGATTTTACAACATTCTAGGGGTTATATGGGGTATAACACCCTCCTTCCATCTCACTCCAACCTTTCATTCGGATTAATTTTCTTCTTTGAGCATGTTTTGGCACCTGAGGGTACAAATCCCCAGGTAGCCTACCTTGAGCTATATTTTATTATTATTTTCTTTTAATTTTCAATTGGCATTTTATAATTTCAATTTGAATTATTTTAAGGCATGTAGGTCTGGATATTTTGTAAAAGGAGAGTGTGAGATCATATAAACAGATCTTCTCACTTTAATTTTAAATAAATGACTTATGGGATAATACAGTATGCATTTTTTACCCTTACTAAGGCTCTTTGGATGGATGTGCTCCTCTTGAGGAGGTTTTTTTAGGTTAAAGCAAGATTTTTTCTGGTAATTCTTTGGTGAAGTTCTCTACTTTGTGATGTTTTGATTTGTTGGATGAACATGAGCACTAGAAGGCCAGGATTCTCATCTTTTTGTTTGAATGTCGGTGGATGTGAATGTTCAAGTCTTAGTTGTATCCCTAGTGTTTCACTTTTTCCTAGGACATGCCATTAACTTTCATTCTTGTCAACTTGGAAAAATGAGGTTTGTCTCCTTGTGAGTGTGCCTTAGGGTTTCTCCTTACTTTTTCTAGGCTATTTTCTTGACCTAGGAACCCTTCCTCACTAGGTTATCCATCCTCTCTAGAAGCCCTAGGTTGGGTAGGGATTTTTCTAGGGTAGGGTCTCCTTTTGTTTTCACACATTCCCTTTTGCAAAACCTAGAATATAGGGTTAGTCTCTCTTGCATTTGCATGTGAAAATTTTCATTTTCATGGTATAATTAGGGTTAAAATTAGGACTACAATTTTATGTTAAAACCCTAGAAAATAAAAATAAAAAAAATTTCAATTTTTTTGCCCTCCTAAAATTTCGGCCCTGTCTCCTACAATTTCACCCTATCGTATTTGTCCCTAGAAACCCCACGGTGAAATTTTATTAGTCCCTAAAATTAAAAATTAAAAAATCCTAAAACTTAATTTCTTCCCTAAAAATCCCTAAAAGAGTCCTAAAATAAAACCTAACTACCATAGCAGCCTCCTCTTCCTTTCTCCCTAGACCTCCACTTGTCCTCACCCTAACATTGTGGTTTATTGTCCTTCTCCTGCATTATCCATAGAGTCTACACACAAGTTACACAAACAATGAGTTACATACTTTAAAACGGGTGAAAATGTTTGGTTAACTCCTCATTACTTACCCTAAGGAGAATACATGTTTATGCTTGTAATGTTATGATAATGATGCAAATGTTCCTGCTAGTATGTTGTTGTTTCTATAAATACTTTGCACATGGTTGAAACATGTTGTATGCACACATAAACTGTTGGTTTAATTTCTATAAAGGTAGCTGCAAAGAGTTGTATGAGTTTATGGTTTGATAAATTGTTTACATTGTCATTTACTACTACTAGTGTCATTATCAAAGTGATGTTTCACTTATAGTATATAGAATACTAATAGTCACACATATCCACATTTACTCTATACTTTATTGTTAGAAAGCTAATGCACGCATTTGTATGCAGTATGATATCTTATAGGATTTATAATGCTGCTACAAATTTTGGAAGTAATGATTGAATTTATATTGTTGATATACTCACACCTACTGCTGGTGCATACAACACTTTTGCAAATCCAGACCTTAAGTTATCTAATTCAAGTAAGTGTGCATGCCTTCATGAATGCGAATTGCACTACTGATACATTGGATATAGTGTTGTTCATTGTTTTGTTTCAAGTGCACAATGCTGTTGTAAGTACTTGAGTAAATGATTGAAGCATACATGATGTATGGATTGGCTAATTTAATAATTATAGTTGGTTGCATGCACCCTTGTACTTATTTTTTTAGGCTATGATATATTCTTATTCTTGATCAATAATTGCATTTATGTTTTGTTGGTTACAATGTGGGATAAACATTTTGGAGCACATACAACACTTTTAGTCACATTTTGGACTCCATTAAGCATTGGTCGCTAAATTAAGTGTCTTTTCGAGGATTATATAGGGATCTCCCCTAGAGGTTTGTGCTTCCGAAGTATTTGGGGATAAGTGACTAAACATTTCCCACATCTTATTGGTGGCAAGGGGTGTCATTTCAACCGATAACGTGAGGTTGTTTCAAGTAACCCATGTCATTTAAATAGGTGAAAAATAGAAATACATTGTTTTTAACCACCCAACCCATTACTAATTCATGAGTATGTTTTAAAAAATAAATCTAATTGCCTTTATAATAATTTATTGATGTATATATTTTAAAATTAATTTTAATTTTTAATAATACAAAGAGTTAAGTTCTTTTTAGGGAAAATATGTTTTTACATATTTGTTTCTAAAATAATACGTATTTTTAAAATAATATGTATTTTTAAAATAGTACATATTTTTTGGGATATGTATAAATAACATTTTTAATGAGTTTTTGATGTATATATTTAAAATTAACTTAAATATTTTAATAATATAAAGAATCAAGTTTATTTTTCAATAGTCTAGAAAATATAGAAAATATTTTTTACACATTTGTGACAAAAATAATAAATATGTTTTTGATATTTCTAAATAACATTCTTAATAACTCTTAAAAAATCTAAATTTAGGCGTAAAAATTAATAATAATAAAATCTTTAATTTAGATATTTTATATAATATGAATTTATGTAACCTTTAATAACAAATTATTAAAGTAGTGTATAAGACATTTTATTAATTTTTATTAAAGTAGTGTGTGAGATATTTTATTTGTGGAATAGATTGATTTGACTCTTGAAATCAAGAATAAAAGTTGGTGAATATTGAACCTTTAATAATCAAATTACTTTTTCTTTGTCATAGAAAAAAAAATTGTTTAATAAAAAAAATTGAATTTATTTATTTAAAATAGTGTTCAACATTTTTTTTTTCTATAAAAGAAATTTTTCTTAATATTAGACTCTTAATTTCTCATTGTTTATATAATATCAAGAATTTAACTTTCATTTAAATCATTATGTTAAACAAAACATATTTACTTATAATAATTAGTAATAGATTCACGGTTAGTAAAAGAAAAGACTTCAAATAGTACTAAATACCTATGATATTAGATTCTTTAGCTCTTGCTCATTTAGAAATAAATTAATATCACAATTAAAAAATTAAAAAAAACTTTATCTAATCACTTGTTGATATTACATTCTAATCATTCCATTTTTACGAATTCACTTGTTGATATTACATTCTCATCTTTGTGGTCAGTGCACGAATAAATATATGTTGTTTCTGAATTCATTTCTTGATATTAAATTCTCATCTTGCACAAATAAATATCTCGTGTTTCTCTACACTAATCCGAGGAGGCAGCCATGAATCAATCGCCATATTACTCCACGTCATAATATTATATTTATTGTCCATCAAAAAGCCGGAGATTAAAAAGCATTTCAAATCCTAAGTAGCCGTTACCTGAGAGTAAAAAGCATTTCAAATCTGGAGCAGCCGTTGATAACTACATTATTAATAAAAAGCCAATGTGAATTTACCTCAACCGGATCCGAGGGTGATCGGTGTATGGTAACCGCATATCCATCCAAAAAAAGTCAATGTTAATTTAAAATCATTTAACGGAATGGAAGTTCAAAAATGCAACTAGGATCTAGGTCTATTCCTCAAAGCAAGATCAAAAGAGGAACAAATCCAAGATGGAATCAAAGTCTGAGGTATGAAAGTGTAATGAATTGTTATTGTTATTTTTGTTCCAACTTTGGTCATAAAACTGTGGATTGTAGACTCTATGAAAGAAGTGGTGGAAGGCCCAGTGACTCAGTTATATGTTGGACATGTAATAAAATTGGAGATGTTGCTGCCACATGTCACACATTGAGATCGTACACATGCAGTTGGTTTGGTCACAAATCCCAAGAATATGCAAGTCAAAGAAGTCAACCAAGGAGTAGTCCTTCATACACATCAGCAAGAAGAACAAATGAAACTTGGAAGACCAATGCAGGAAGATTTGAAGATCAAAAGACAAAGGCCTACACTCAAGGGCACTCATAGGAACAGAGACATGAAGTTGATCAAAGAAATGTTGGAAGTTCCAATAGCTCATTTAGGTGCTGGACATTTAATCATGTTGGTCACATTGCTACATATTGTCGTATGATGAGGTGTTATAGTTGTAGTGGCCTTGGGAACAAAGCTCAAGATTGTTGTAGTACACAGAAACAACCCTTGAGAAGTTTCCTAAACAACTCATATGCAAGGAAAGCCAGTATAGATGAAGGAACAAAGGATGAAAGGAAATATGCCAAGAAGCAAGTATGGATGAAGAAGACCGAGCAGTTACATATAGGAGAGGTTGATAAGTGCAAGGAGGATGGCTTCCATATGGCAATACAAGTGCAAGATATCTCAAAGACCTTAACACACATTGACTTCATGAGGCTGGAGGATGAATTGAAAGAAGAAAGGAAGGCTACTCCAGGAATACAGATAGGTCCTAGGATTGTGGATATTGATAGGGGGAGAAATGATCAGTAATTTCAGATGCATATATGTGGACACCCTTTGCCATTAATTCCAAAGGGGAAGAGATGAAGAAAAAGGGACATATGAAGACAAAAGGGGAGCTTTCTCAGAGGGGGAGAATGAGTTTTTTTCATCAATGACAAAGGGAGAGATTGTTCATGAAATTGTTATTGATTCCAACATGGACTTGTAGTGGCCCCATAGGTTGTCATTGTCTCACTTGTAGTGCCTTGGACCCCTTACAGAGTGGGTTTGTGTCTTGAAGTACCTTGTACCCAGTTGACAAGGTCCATATACCCAAAAGGCTAGATCTTATAGACACCAACTTGCTGAAGATGTTGAAGACCATACTAATGGTGTTGAAGACCCTGGAGATGGTGCTAAATCCTTTTTGGATGATGGTGAAGCCCTAGATGGGTTATAGAAACATTAATGACCCATTCTATGGTCATTCATGCTCTGATGGTGTCATGGTACCCCAGGAGAAGGTCTAGCAACCCCACATGTGATGCCATGATGGATCTTGACCCTTGGAGGTCTCCTGGTGTGGTTGAAGAAGCCTATGAAGCCCCTTTCTTGATGAAGATGCACTGAAGAAGCCCTTGGAACCACATTTGATGGCTTAATGGTCCTTAAAGTTGATAATGTGGTCATGAACGAATTGATGAAGAGTTGGAACCCTTGATGAAGATCTTGATGCCCGTGTATCCATTGTTGGGGTCATGGAACCCTTGTAGAAGGTCATTATGCATGAGAAGGTTTGGCACCCATATAAATGGAGACATGATGACCCTTGGACACTATATGTTCATTGATGGTGCATTTGGAAATGGTTTGGGTCTTGGAATCCATACATATGGTGGTTTGTAAGCCCATGATTGTTGGAGCCTTTGATATGATGGAATATTTGGTCATGACACCCTCATCACTTGGCGATGGAGTCCTATGTGATGGGATTGAATTCCATGGAAATTATATTGTTTAAATATTATATGATATCTTTGAAAAAGTCCTTTAAACCCTTGCATGTGGTGCCTTGGGTATTGAACCCACATAGTTGGTATCTTGTTGATGGTGATGTATGGTCCTCTTTGTGGTTATATGGATATTGGTACATAGATGGAGGTAGAGCCCATGGAAGTGATTTGATATGTTGAAGAAGAATTTGAAGAAGGATTTGAAACTCTTGTAGTTGGTGGTATGTATTAATCTTGTCTATTGATCTAGGAACAAAGAATCAATCTCGTCAAGAATTAATCAACAAATAACTCATGAAATGGTGTAATTGGTCTATAGTAATAGTAGTCACTCTGTATTCACATAAAGAATGAATGATTACAATTACAATGTCATGCTACAAGAATGAATGAAGAGACAATTCAAATTCCTTAGGAGGTCATTCGAATTGAATGAGCGAGTCTAGCTTAACTGAATGTAAGCCATGGTTCACACTCAGTTAACCACTAATCAAAACCCTAATTGACTCAACTAAACCTAACTGAAGTCGAAGTGTAATAAATGACTGAGCCTCAACTGAAAGAGATCAGACACATGTCACAGCTCATTAACCATCAAGAGGTAGAGCTACACTGACTCTAATGAACCCCGATGAGGTTAACTAAAGTTGAACTGCACATCAGAAGTTGGTGGAGGTGCCCCTATTGACTCTAACTTGTTTAACTGATTGTAACCTCCAGTTAGCAATTAGGTGCATTAATATCACTCAGATCACCGCTGGAGTTCTCCAGTTAGCCTCCCCGAATATAGGAGAAGGCTAAGTTAGCCTCCTTAACTGAAGGTAGGCGTGGGTGAGACTGGATGATGACATTTAATGCTCCACTGATGTCAATTAATGTCAATAATACTTAGGATAGTGGTTTAACTAGGCCAATTTGACCAAAAAGAGTGTGTATGGTGGTAAATGTCTCCAACAGTATGGTCTTTTGCACCCTCATGTGTGGGGTCTTTGACATCCTAAACATATTGAAGAATTAAAGGGTATTAGACCAATAATTTTCAAATAAACCTATCATAGGAAGATATTCGTCATCAATCCATTTTCGTTTATATGTGGATCATCTTTGAACTCCTTACGGTTGAAGAGATATGAATTTCTGAAGTTGGTGCACCCCACTTTTTGGGTCAGCCAACCAAAGAAAAGAGAATTTAATTGTTTGTAATTTTGAATTGCATGTCGGACCAGTTTGAGGTACGAAATTTCCTTTGCAACCTATATAAATAGAATATCAAAAATTTCATTTTTTCATCATGAATTCTCTAGTTATTTTCGCAAATCTTGGAGAAAATTGTGAAACTTTGTGGAGGAGAAATTTCTGGGCATCTTCACTAAAATTTGCATAACTTTCTCATACTAAATCAGAATTACAAAATTCTTGGCTCGTTGGAAATATTGTTACGATGGATATGTGGTGACATGATATAGGGATTATTTTGGTTTTTGGGCCATTTCTTTATCTTGTGATTTTCTAAAAGGTATGGTTCATGCTTTTGGGTTTCTCTTGTGATGGCACATGTCTATCATGGATAGAGTTCATGTTTGATCTTAGTATGTGAGCCTCTATATTGGTATATATTTTTGGAGTCATTATGGAGGATATGATGATGATGTTGCATACCTTTATGCTATGATATTATACACTTTATGATGATGATGCATGTGACGATGATGTACACTCTATGATGTTGATGCACTCCTATACAATATGATGTACAAGCATACTATAGTATGATGATGCTCTCCTATGCACTATGATGTATACTTGATGATGATAATGCATAAATGGTGCACACTGAGATGATGATGATGTATATTTGATGATTATGATGCATACCCTATGAAGATGATGCATACCTATGATGATGATGCATACCTATGATGATGATGCATACCTTTTGTTCAATGAAAAAATAGTAGAATTACATGTTAAGTAATTGTGTATGATGAGGTGTATAATGATGTGTACATGAGAAGATTCACTAGCTTGACCAGCAGTATTAATGAGAAGAAAAGAATGAACAACAGTGATGAGCAAAGTTGATGTGCATAGATAGTTGAGCAGTAGGGGTGAGCAACAGTGATGAGAAGCACTAATGAGCAGGTGTGATGAGCAGTAGTGTTGAGCAACAGTGATGAGCAGATTGACTAGAGATTGATGAGAAGAATGACCAGATATTGATGAGCAGTGTTGACAAGCAGATTGATGAGTAGATATTGATGTGCACAACAAAGGTTGGTTATGTAGCAGAGCCATATGATTGCTTGCAAGAAGCATCTTGCACTTGAGGATTGGTTTCCTCAAACCCTTCTTAGTTCGAGCTAAAAAAACCAAGATGGGTCATGTTATGAGAGTTGGTGCTATTTTCATCAGTTGGTGTTGATTGCAATCAAGAATATTGTTGTCTTCCATGTACAATAGATAAAGTTCAAAATTCCATATATTCTTGTGTCTCTTTTGATGTGATGTTGTGCTTATGACTCATGATGAATTTGATTATGCAATTGATGACATAATGATTGATATACTCTGACTGATTACAAGAAGGTAAAAATTTTATAATTTCTCTCACACTAATTCATACCCCCTCTCAGTGTGGCAATTTTGTCCAACAACTGGTTTCAGAGCAGGCCTTCGTCACAAGCCTTGCAATCTTGAAGGATATCCAGAGAGACAATGAAAGAAAAATCAAAGTGATCAAACAATGATGTGCATGTACTTGATGTTATAGACTATTTCAATTGGAGGAGAAATATGAAGACACATATGAAGAAGTTTTGGAATTTGGGAGATTGTGAACAATCCACCCGCTCCATCAAACACGAAGGGAAAATCTACTGCATAGAAGGAAGCAAAGAAGGACAATACTACAGCCTTGAAGTTCCTCATGGACGAACTTCCCTTCTCGGTGAAGGAAAGTGTAGGGGAGTACACTTCAACCAAATATATATGGTTCAAGTTGGAGAATGAGCACTATAAGGAAAGACTAGAACCCAAAAAGACAAATAAGGAATCAGAAGACAAGCCCCCAGAAGATATCAATTAAGAAGAAGACATTAAAGAAGAGGATTTCAGTAAAGGTATGGACTCTTGTGATTGTAATGATATATTATGTGATGAAATTGAGAAAGTTCTTACAGATGAGGATGAAGGGACATCAAATTCTGCACATGAGATACATCTCACATTGCTGGATATTGATCTCAAAGAAAACCAGGTCATGAACACAGTAAATCTGAACCATAGTGAATTCATGAAGTTCAAAAAGAAAATATTTGAATATTTGAATGAATATCAGTAGAATACCATGCCAATGAAGGTGTTGCTTGTAAATATCAAACAAAAGGACAAAGAGTTGCAGGATCAGATGAAAGAAAAAGATGTTGAAGTTAAAAAACTAAAGACTGAATTGATCAGCCAAAAGGAAGAACAAGACGAGTCTGTTGAAGAGCTTGAGGAAACTAGGGAGGCTAATCATGATCTGAATACTTGGATGGAGGAATCCAATAAGATATAAGAAATCTTGAAGAATCAATTGTAAGAAAATGAGAAAACAATCCAAAGGTTGAATTGGAGGTAGTTGGCCTCAGAAAGAAAGGTGAGAATAATGATGCTTTTGTCAAGTTCAAGGACAATTCAGTTGTCCTAGATAAGATCTTGGATTTCCAAAGTTCTTTGTGTGACACGATTGGTCTTAGTTACAAGAAGGAGAAAGAAAAATCTGAAGATGACACTTGGTATCCTAAGACTCCAGAAGCAAATATGTCAACGTCTAAAGTTACTCCTCATGCACCTTTACATGACAACAAGGACTTTGGAAGTTCAAAAATGCAACAAGGAGTTAGGTCTATTCCTCAAAGAAAGATCAGAAGAGGAACAACTATAAGATGGAGCCAAAGTCCCAGATATGAAAGTGTATTTAATGGTTATTTTTATTTTTTTTCTAACTTTGGCTATAAAGCTGGGGATTGTAGACTGTACGAAAGAAGAAGTGGCGAAAGGGCCAATGACTGAGTTAGATGTTGGACATGTAATAAAATTGGATATGTTGCTGCCACATGTCACACATTGAGATGATACACATGCAATGGGTTTGGTCACAAAGCCCAATAATGTGCAAGTCAAAGAAGTCAACCAAGGAGGAGTCCTTCATACACATTAACAAGAAGAACCAATGAACCTTGGAATATTGATGCAATAATATTTAAATATCATAAGATAGAGGCATACATTCAAGGACACTCTCAGGCACACAGACATGCAGTTGATCAAAGAAGTGTTGGAAGTTCCAATAGCTTAGTCAG
The DNA here is from genome assembly GCA_001517045.1 of Pseudotsuga menziesii. Taxonomy (NCBI): domain Eukaryota; kingdom Viridiplantae; phylum Streptophyta; class Pinopsida; order Pinales; family Pinaceae; genus Pseudotsuga; species Pseudotsuga menziesii. Next base: position 128,482 of record LPNX011113838.1, on the reverse strand, counting down.
GTGTTGTACATGTAACCACATTTGTCACATTCCTGTATATTGTCGTACGATGAGGTGTTATAGTTGTAGTGGCCTTGGGCACACAGCTCAATATTGTTGGAGTTAAAACATTGAAAGAATTTATGGGGCTAGTGAGAAACCTGACTCGTGAATGCATGTGTCTTAGTACAGGGGTGGAATTTTACTAAGTGAATATGAAAAAAAATTCCTACGGTTTTGTTGAGCATTCCTCACATACTGTCAGTTTCCCAATTCAATTGTTAACTGATAAGTTCAATTGTTGGTAAATATATTGTTATTCTTCAATGCTAATTTGTGTTCGGAATCAAGATTATTTTTTCCTGTTTTTTTCTCCATGTATGAATAATGCTTGAATAAATTGGAATAATTCTATTTAATTCCTGAGTATTTAAAGAATTATAGTTGCAGAGAGTAAAATGGTTAAAGATGAAATGAAAATTTTCATAACCTTATGTTTCCTGAATTGATAGATGTTTAATGAGACAAACCAAATGTTGTGTTTGATTGCTATTCTATTTAGAAATCTGTTGGGTCAATTGCAAGTAATTTCCCTGCTTGAAATATTGATGAGTTGTTATACACAATATTTTGGGTTGAATCGATGCAAAATTCCATGGATCACTAATTTTTAAGGTACTCAACATAGTTAGATGCCTAAAATATTCTTGATTGTTGAATGAGTATAGGTTAGTGAATGCTAACCTTTTACAATCCTGATAGTTATAAAACCTTCTTAATTTCACTTGTGTTTGAAAATAAACAGATAACATGTCCCCTATTAACCAATCATTTTTTAAGTTAAAATTGGATAGTTGTATTGCAAATTTGGACCATAATTGTTATATTTGTTCTGAATTGTTATGGTGCTAAAATTACTTATAGTCAGATGGATTCTTTCATTAATAGAAAAGTAATCGTTACTAAAGAATCATTACAATTTTTAGATGTTAGAAACAATGGAATGAGTAACTAAATCTTATGTATGTGCCTAAATGGAATAGTGTTTCATACCAAGTTGAGGCAAAAAACCTATTAAGTTTCATTCCTAAATAATTCTTTGGTCATTTTCTTAAAACGACAAAGTGGTAAACCATTGAAATTGGAGCATTCGTTACTAATATTTTGATGTTGACGTACCTATACCGAATTTAAGGCTGGAAGGGAAATCTCGATGGAGTTTTAAAAAGTTAACTCTTGATATACCGAAGTGATGACGTCAGGATCAACATAATAAATATTCATGTATTTTCATGTCAATGCCAAGTTTATGATGCGGAGGTGCTTCCATTAGGATTGACATGTCCATTGAGAATGGGTTTCCATTTAATGTTAATTTCCGATGTCTAATGTAGAGAGACCCGAGTGCCGAGGTTAGAACATAGATGCTAGAATTGTATATTTAATATGTCCAAACTGTGTGTTGACTTCCGAGGTATGACATGCTGATATCGGGTAACTCAGGATCCCAACATTGGGGTGGGTACATTGGCAATGTTTTGTTAGGAACGTATTGAGCGGTGCTGACTTTTTGACTTCTGATATAAAAAATGTTGGGAAGGTGCGGTCAAGTCAAGAAGGCAGTACTAATCTAATGGGAATGTTATAATTGTTATTTAACTAACTCATATGACACTGAAACATCATATCCATTTTTTAGGATAGGGTTAATCACGTCGAATTAAGATAATTAATGCTGATTAAATTTGTTTTATGCAATTTATTTAATGAATATCCAAGCCTCTACTATTCAGAGAGTAGAAGTATGTTCTCTATCTCAATTCTATTTTTTATGCATATGCTAACATGTTTAAAAGATGTATGTTTTATCCATGTGTATTTTAACATGTGGGTGTGTTACATGTAAATAGGGGGGATTCATGCATTACCATTGATTTAATGAATTCCATAAGTCAATTTCCAACATTCAAAAGATATGTGGTATGGAATGTTCATGCTCGTGAGACATATATATATTATATTGCATTTTAAATGTAAGCAATGGTTCATACTAATTTAGTACTATTATATTAGGTTGATGACCTCCAAAGATATCCACGAATGTGAAGTACCAAGATGGAAGAAGGAAATTGCAAAAATCGTATGTGTGTTTGAGAAGGAGATACCTACAAGTTTCATGGACCAATAAGTCCATTTACTTATACACCTGGCTGATGACATTGAATTGGTGGGTGTCGTATCATTGAGGTGGATGTTTTTCTTTGAGAGGTATATGAAAACTCAGCAAGATATGTTTTCCAAAAGGCACATCCAAAGGGTTGCATGGATAAAGGGTATGCATTTATTGAAGAATTTTTCTTCCAATGTGAATTCCTTGGTAAATATTTTGAAGTTGGTCCACGATTCTGGGATGAAAAGTGTGAATCAAATATTATAGATAGAGAAAAACCACAATCTAATGGTGTTCAAGTAGAAATTGGTAAGTAAATTCATGATCAATTGTGGTGATTTTTACAATCATTTACTCTATAAATTGTTTTTGTCAAATTGAAAGCATGACATTTGGAGTTTGAAATAATATACAGGTTGGTTTTTAATAGGTGTAGTCAAAAGCGCTTTGCTCATCAATTTATTTCTATATCGCATGGAATGTATGAATAAATGGATTTATTTGCATGATATAAAAATATAAGAAATGTTAGAAGCAAAGATACAACATAAGATATTGAACACAAGGAATATTCCACTACCCACTAATGTGAATGGGGAATGGGGAATGGGGAAAATACTACACACTACAATGGGTTAGTATACAAATTCAAAATTGACTAGATGAGGATGGCATAGATGCAAACATAAAAAAAGATGAGTTCAACATGTCTGGAGGATGTAAATTAAAGGTACATTTGGAATTTGAAAAAATATTGTTTGAAGACAATTTTGACACTATTAACTATTTAATTATTCCTAATTGTATATAATTTCACTAAAATAAATGGTCTATCACAAGTGAGGAAATATTCTGCAATGTTGTCATATGATTGACATTATCGTGTAGAAAATGTAGATGTAAAGAGAATATCCTTTGATTGTGGCATCATGGTTGATTTCAAGTAATCGAGTCAACCTAGTTCAAAAGATCAAAATATTTTTGAAGGGAGTCTTCAATATGTTGGAAAAATCCAAGAAATTATTGAGTTGAATTATTGGTCTATCAGATTGTGTTTTTAAATGTAGATGGTATGAAGAATTTGAGAGAACTCAAAGACATGACATCCATAGTGGATTTTTTTTCTATAGATTCCTCAAAGTTCCTACTAGAGGATAATGATCCTTATGTTCTACCAATTCATTGTGAGCAAGTATTTCTTTAACTCAAGCAAGAAGCAATGGTCTTCTATAATATCTTAATCATAGTTTATTATGAATATATATGTGTTTATTAATAATAAAACTGTAATAAAATAGGTATAATATATGTATTTGGTTCATGTGCAAGTATTTTTAAATGAAGATATTTGGATCCGAAAAGGATGTTTCTCATACATTATGATCCAATATTAAGGAATGTATTGGACGATGTTTCAATGAATACAAAACTGCCCAATGATGGATAAGAAAATATAGACGAGGGATTAGAGAATAGAAAAGAAATGGAAATCCTTGATTATGTTGAAGATAAATATGTTGAGGCACAATAATCTGGAGTTGATAACAATGAGAATATTCATTTAGGAATACAGAGAAGTAGGGTTATAGGTGCATCATCATAATATGATCATTTAGATGAAACCATTGGTCATGCCAATCAACAAAATCTAGAGCTATCTGATATTCTAGAATATGACAATATGGATGACATACAAAATGACAGTCAAAACATATTTGGTAACAATATACTATAATGGTCTAGGAAAAAAATTCATTGATGATGAAGATGATGAAGGTGAAGAGGAAGATGATTATGATACCGATTTAGGGGATTTCATAGCAAGAATAATATTAAGTAGTTTCAAGAACATATGAACATATGAACATTGACATTGGATGACATTGTTGCAGATAACAATGTTAATTAATAATTATAAATTTACAATATTTATAATCCACATTTTAATAATGATTAGTTTTGGGTCCCAAACATTGAAATGCTTCATTATTATTTGTTTGTAATAATCATTCAATTAATATGGTTAGAGATCTCACTTTTACTAGCCTTGTGATAAAATTACGGTGTGTGTGTGTGTGGGCGTGTGAAGTTTTAATGTTGTCCAAATTTTATGTACTTGAAATTTTGATTTAAGCTTATGTTACCTACATGATTGAGTAAATTCTATCCTTGTCTATGCATGTTGATTTTGTATAGCATGGAGTTGAATTGTTTAAGTGATTTAACACATATCTATAAGATAAAATACAATATTTACTATTGTTATAATTTACTACTAAGTCCTTTAAGCATAAAACCTTAACCTGTGACCCCTAAACCCATACAAAATTATCCATGTAACCCATAAAACACATGACCCCTAATATCTTAACCCTCTAGCCCCTAAATTCCTTAATATATAAGTCCTTAAACATAATCCATTGAACCCCCTAACCCATAATACATAACCTATTAACCATTAATCCATAATACCTTAACCCCTATCCCCTTAAAGCATAACCCCATAAGCCTGTAAACCTAAACCCCATAATCCATAATCCCTCTACCCCTAATCCCTTCAACCTTAATCCCTTAACCCATAATCCCTATTTTGTTTACCTTTAAGTTGGATAACCCCTAATACCTTGACCCTTAATCCATTAAACCCTAATCCCTAATCCCTTAACCCATAATCTATGAAAACTCTAATCCCTAATCCCTTTACCAATAATACTTAAATCCCCTAAACCCTAATTCCTTTAACCTTAATCCCTTCACCCCTAATCCCCAATCGCTTAACCCATAATCCCTTAACCCCTAAACCACTAAACCCATAGCCCCTAACCCCTAACCCCTAATCCCATAAACCTTAATCCCTTAACCCATAATACCTAAGCCCTTAACCTTTAAACCACCTAACCCCTAAGCCCTTGAACCATAATACATTAACCCTAATCCATAGTCTCTTAACCCCCTAACCCCTAAATTCCTTAACCCCTAAGTCCTTAATCCTTATTTCTTGAACCCCCTAACCCATTAACCATAATCCCTAACACATTAACCCATGACCCATGATCCCCGACCCCTTAATTTCTAATCCCTAAGACCTTAACCCTTAACCCCTAACCCATTAATCGTTAATACTTAACCCCTTAAACCATAATTCCATAATCCCCTAACTGCTAAAGCCCCTAATTCATAAATCTCATACACCTATTCGCTTAACCCCTAAGCCCTAAGCCCTTAAACCTTAAGCACATAACCATAATATCTAAGGCATTATTTAAACCCCAAACACCTAAGCCCTTAAATTTTAATCCCTTAACCCCTATTCCCTTGTCCCTCAATCCCTAAATCCCTAATCTCTAAGACCCATTATCCCTAAAGTCCCTATCCCGTTAACCCCCAAGAAATTATCAACTTAACACCTTAAGACAGTAACCCCTAAACCTTTACACCCTAACCCTTAAACCACCTATCTCCTAATTATTTAAACCCTAAGCCCTTAACCCCTGACCCCTAAAACCCTACCCATAAATCCCCTAATATCTTAAGCGTTGTAACCCATGAATCCCCTAACCCATAATATCTTAACCCCCTAACCCCTAAATTATTTAACCCCTACATCATTAACCCTTACCCCTTGAACCCCTTAATCCATAAGCACCTAATCCATAACCCCTTAACTGCTAACCCCTAATATCTTAACCCTTGAACCCCTAAACCATTAACCCCTAATAACTTAAACCATAAACCCATAATACCCTATCCCCATAAACCAATAAACCCTAATCCCTTGACCCATAATACTAAGCTCTTAACCTTTAGACTAACTAATATGTAATCCCCTAACCCTTAATCCCTTAACCCTTAATCCCTTAACTCATAATCCCTAATCCCTTAGTCCACAAACCCTAAACCGCTAATCTGTAAGCCCTTAACCCATAATCCCTAAACCCCTAATCCATAATCCCTTAACCCATAAGCCCTTAACCCCTAATCCCTTAACCCATGATCCCTGAATACCCTAACCCCTCATCCCTTGACCCTTAATACCTTAATCCCTAATTCCTAATCCATTAACCTCTAATCCCTTAACCCCTAAAACCATAACCACTAACCCCTAAGCCCTTTATCCATAATCCTTAAGCCATTAACATTTAAACCAACTAATCCCTAATCTCCTAATCTCAAATCCCTTAAAAATTAATCCCTAATCCCTTAACCTATAATACTTAAACCCCTAATCCCTAAAGCCCCTATCCCATTAACCCCCAAGACCTTAACAACTTAACACCTTAAGCCCTTAGCCCCTAATCCCTTATCCCGCTAACTCTTAAAACCCCAAAATCCTAAGTCCTTAAACCCTAACCCCTTGACCCTTGACCCCTAAACCACTAAGCACTTAACCCTATAACCTATAAATTCCAAAAACCTTAACCACTTAACCCCCTAATCCCTAAATTCCTTAACCTATATAAGTCTTTAACACTTATCCCTTCAACCCCCTAACCCTTAACTACCTAATCCCTAACCCTTAACCCCTTAAAATATAATCCCTACGACCTTAAACCTTAAACCCCTAAACCCTAAACCATGAATCCCTATCCCTTTAAACCATAACCCATTAATCCCCTAACCCCTAAATCCCCTAGTCCATAAATCCCATACCTCTAATCCCTTAACCCCTAAACTCCTTTATCCCTAAGCCCCTTAGCCCTTAACCCATACTACTTAATATATTAACCTTTAAACCCATTAACCCATAAGCCCTTGACCTTTAATCCCTTAACCCTAATCCCTAATCCCTTAACACATAATCCTTGAATCCCTTAACCCCAAATCCCTTTACCTTTAATCCCTTAATCTCTAATTCCTAATCCTTTAACCCCTAATATGTTAACACTTAAACCATAACCCATAATATCTTAAGACTCATGCCCTTAACCCATAAGCCCTAATCCATTAACCTTTAAACCTCCTAACCCCTAAGCCCCCAAGTCTTAATCCCTTTACCCTCAAACCCATAACCCGTAATCCCTAATCCCTTAACCAATGATCCCTAAACCCCTAATCCATAAATCTTGTATCCCCTTAAAACCCAATACCTCAACAACTTAACTATTTAGGCACAATAGGCGTTAAATTGGAAGATAAAAGGTATAGAAAACTATAAGCTACAAAGTAAGCTAAAATGGAAGCTAAAAAGGAAGTGAAAAAGGTAGCGAAAAATGAAGCTATATAGGAATCTAAAAAGGGAGTTAAAAAATAATCTAAACTGAAAGTGCACATTTGACAATGGAAAACCTCTTAAATAAACATATGGTATGGAGAGTTGTGCTTAACTAACAATGCACAAGCTTGTTTTAAAGACACATATGTTTCAGGGAGATTTGACATGCCATTATTGTCTTAAAGGAAATGGAATGAAACTTATGGATTTATCAATGTAATCATGGAAAGACTCCCTGCATTAGAGTTGTATAAACTATTGTGCCAAAATATGGCAATAATGTTGTCATATATTATGGCATGGAGAGTTGTGATTTTCTTATAGTGCACTGGCTTGTAATATCCTTATTGGCCTCTTTCGCTTCCTTGTCTCGACCTGCGGTTCAACAACAACACAATACCAACAAGACACCAAAAGACATTGGCCTAACAGAGAAATCTCAGTTGGCAACTCCTGCGAAGCAAGTGCAGTATCACCTGAGATATCTTAATGGGTAACTTCCATAACCATGTTTCTGTAGTTGGTGAGGGATTATAGTCCCTTGGAACGCCAAGGTGCTCGACAAAGACGATGGGATGGAGTATTTCACTCTGTGATAGGGGCACAACCAAGTGCCACAGGTCACCCATGTAATACAAACTTGTCCTTAAACTTCAATAACTTGCATAAGTATGTGATGTGACCAATCCCTTATACATAACAGATAGTGCATGACTTATATTTTAACTTAGTAGATTTAACCATGGACTCATACACAATAGTCTAGCAACACTTTTGAAAAGTCATTCATTCATACCGTGACATACATTCAACAACACTATAATTGTAATAATATAAGATAAGAAAACATTCACATAAAAATTCACCATTCAACAACATTCATCCATATAAAAAAAGGAATAACGTGGAAACCCATCTGGTAAAAACCACCAAGGTGCTCTTCATCTGGCATGAGAATTGTAGGTAGCACCTTGTAGCCTGCAACTTGTAGATTGTTCTTAATATATGTATTTCTGAATCAATCTTTTTTCTCTCATCCTCTCTAGTTTATTCTCTATCTACTCCTACTGATCTGCACACAACCTGAATAGACTCTTCTACTTTACTAGTGTTTTGCACACACAATTGCAAGATCCGTGGCTCAAAAACCTTATACTTCTAATAGACTACTCTCTGAGTCACTACTAAACTACTGAATCTAACCAATTCTCCTCTAATAGAATCTAACCAGATCTGACTAAACCCTTATACAGAGTGGGTTCCTTCTATTTATATCATTTACAAGACCACGCAGGGTCGACTGAGTACTACTCAGTTACTAGAGACTTAGGTAGCTACAAAATATCTATGTTACCTTGAATACTGGCTCATACCTAGCCACAAAATTCCTATAATGCATAAACCATAGCCTTAAATAGACACAGAAACGTCTTTCATCTTGTTTGTACCAGTCATAACTAGCCGCAAAACTATCCTTCCATCTTCTACTGGTTCATCCTTCCGTCGTCTTCCTTGACTTACACTTGTCCAACATTAACTCTTCTACCTGCCTCTTCCATCGTCTCTGGGTGTGCTTTTCTCCTTCCATCCTGTCACAGCTTCCCCTATTTTGTGCTTCCTTTCCATCTTTACCCTGCCTTTCTCCATCGCGTGCATGTTTTATATTTCTTTGCCGGTTCATTTTCTTAATTCTTGACCTGCTTTTCACTTGTCACATGCACACTTTTCCTTATTTTTTTGCACATCAATGTATTCCTTGTGCATGTTTCCTGGCCCAACATGCCCCCAACACTCACATGTGTCTCATCCTGAACCACTAAGAAAAAATGGATACCTCTGCAAAAATGTGACTACTTGGGACTTAATACTCTAGCTCAGGCTCTGACACAAGCTGCACAGAAGGACCAAACTTGTCCTGAAATTCCTTTAACATATATTGCACTCTAGCAAATTCCATTGTTACTTCCTCCTCCCGTGCGACCAATTGATCCACCCGGTTAGAACTGATATGTTCCGACGGTCCTGCCTCTAGTGACTGTGCCATATCCTAAAGTTTTTGTTGCACGGTATGAACAAGGCCTAGGAGTCACGCTGGCTTCAACTGGTGTGCATTCACCTCTGCTTCCCTACTCCGCTCTTGGTCATGGAGAGCTTGGATTTCCTATTGCAACTTCTTGATCTCAACCGTCTTTGTAAATTTTTCTTGAAATGGTAGCTTCTTCATCTCTTCCTTTGCCACAGTGATTTTCTCTTCATCTTTCTATGCACTTTCCCTGATCTTTTATCCAGTTTCATCCTCCAAAAGTGCTTCCCATATTGTGGAAAAGACTTCAACTGTCTTAGTGGATAGTTTCTCTCCTTTTCCTATCTTCTCAACAGCCTCAGACACTGCTCTGCTTCAGTCTTTGAGCAACTCAGGAGGTGTGCTTAGTACCTGCCTAGCCTGACACTCCTCAACCTGTTTCTTCATCTCCACTGCAATCCGCGATAGCCGGCAAACCTTAGCAACTGAGTCTTCATATTTCTAGCCCGCTTCTAGTGGGAACTCTGTGATCACGCCCTTAATGGATTCAGCTAGTGCAACATTTTTGTGCTCAGGAATATCAATTTATTATTCTTTTTCTTTCAGGAGGGCCTTGCACTGCTTGGCCTTACTTTGTTGTTTTGTTTCCTGATACGTAACAACATTCTCCCGAAGCCGTATTTCAGTCATGGCTACCTATTGTAGCTCATATACTTCTCTGAATGAGAGCTTGGAGAAGTAGATTTGTAATGTGTCAAACTCTTGTACAACATCATCAAATGCACCTATCGTGGTCCATGTTTCCATTGCGCACCCCTGGATTTGTACTTTCATCGGCGACACTGGTTTTGGTGTTACTAGCGGAACATTGGGATCCACCCCATATGTTTCAGCCTCAATAGTGGCTTTGACATCGTTAGTGGACTCTATGAGCTTATTGAGGTGCCCTAAAACTTGACCAGTCACGTTTTCTTGCTGCGTATTGAGAACCTCGAGGATTTTATTGGAAACCTTAGCTACAGCATCTGATAGCACATGAATATAATCCTATGTCAAGGTATCCGTGTTAGCCATTTTTCTAGCTTTCCTCTTTTTGTGCGGTGGCCCACGCTATTGTTGTTGTTATTTCTAGAATTTTTAGATCTCCTCATCAGTAGGTGTTTGTTCTCCATCGCTTCGATGGGAGCCACCATCACCATTGTTATCATCATTTCCTTCATGCAACTGATTGTCTTGACCATCTCCTCCATTGTTTCCTTGGCCAATTCTATCATCGCTGCCTACGCCAGCATTTACACCTTGGTTATCTCATGGGTCTACTTGGTTTTCTCCTTCAAGAAGTGGATCTGCTAGTGGGTCATTCCATTCTTCAAGCCACTCCTTGACAATTGCATCCACATCATCATTAGTGATCATGAACCCTTCCTAGTGTGCTTTCTTGGCCGGGTCGTTCTTTGGTTCCAAGATCATATTATGTGCACCCACCTGGAAATTGATGAAGGCCATGTACCTATGCATTGTCACATCTGAGACTTAGTGGGATCACTTGATAACATTGTGCAGAGCCTCAGAATGCAGAAAAAAACTCGATGCTATTATCCGTCTAGCGAATCTTGTTTTTCTTATCCTCACACATGTTCTAGTAATTTGCGCCAATGCAAGGTAGTGGGACATACATTGATTCGTCGTCTGGTGGGTTTTCCCATAAGCTAAACAAGATCAGAATGAGCAACCAAGAGTAGTGAAATTTGTATTTGGGATCCTCCTACACCTACACTGCATCATCAATCAGTTCATTCACTAAGAACCGCAACCAATTGAAACTCACACCTTGTGCGCATTGCTAAGTAAGCTCTACCGCTCCAGCGGTGCATTCATTTAGACTCATCTTGTGCAACAACTTGCATGATAGGATCCTTGCAACAAAACACATGCCGACATATTCAATAGGGGAAATCGAGAATCCCCTACCCACGTGCTACAGATCATACTTCTGCTTCATCTTAGTGGTATCCCTGTTCTGGTGCAAATACAGTGTGGGGTTGTGTCCTTTGTTCGGCAGTCCTGTGATCGATGAGATAAGCTCGACGTTGACTGATTATGGTCAATCGAGCCATAGGAACCCTCTATGGAAACATACCAGGATCTATTTCATTATGTATTGGCCCATAGGCTATGGCCAAAATTGGGCATGAACAACAAGCTCGTCAATCCTGCTTGGTTGGCGCTAGTAGCCGACTTCATTGGTTTGAGAACCTCAGGCCCAGTCGGCTCGATCTGAAAAGAGACCATGTAGCTCTTTCATTCTTAACCCATCTACAAGTGAGTGTCATAATCCTCAAATTCCAACTTGGTGAGCTTTGGCATTATATCCATTAGCAGGGGTACGCACTCAGGGATCCAAGGTGCTACTAGAAATGTGGCTCTTTCACGGGAAGCGTCACTGGCTCCGCCTCGGCTCTCCTCGGTTGGACATAGTGTAGGAAGCTCTCTTATTCCTCCTTAGCTTGTGGGGTCTCTACTGGGTGGGGATTCCTCCTCCATCATCTCTTCTTCCAGCACGTCTTCCTCCATGCACTCTTTCCCAACTTTTTCCACAACAACCTTAGCCTTGTGTTTCCTTATCATTCCTAGCTAGGACGACTCTCTAGCTGCTCTCTCCCCAGCCTGTCTCAGCTCTTTGATAGGTTTTGCAGGTGCAGTTGGTGGGTTCTGGACTAGGTTCGGCACAGGTCCCAAACCAGGGGGTGGAACAAGGGCCAGAGTAGCCACAAGAGCATGCTTCTTTATTTCTCGCGCCATCGAGTCCAGTTCTGGTTCTAGTTGCTACACTTCAGGAAAGATAATATATTCTTCAATTGGACACCCCAGATTGATAGTTATGTCAAATATCTAACTTGCACTCGAGATCTTTATTACCATGGGTGTTGGCTCACTCTGTGACAAGCTTCAATTCTGTAAACTCTTAGTTATGGTTTTCTTGCGCTCTCTCGGTGTCTGTAAAATAATGCTTGATGTAGAAGCCTTTTATTTATACTCACCTATGTGTTCATGTCATGGGAGGTTGAGGTCTAATCAATCAAATGGGTTTCTCAGCTGACACGTTCCTTCATTAACTCAACAGCTGGAGTGTTGTGCTGTACCTGTTAGTATAGTTATGGCAGTTATGTTGAGGATGACTGATGGGAGAAAAAAGCACATCATCATTATCCTCGTATCTCATTGAACTAATGATGCTTAGTTGTCATGGCCACCTCAATATTTTCCAAATATTCAAACTTTTATGTCATCCAGCCTGTTATTCTTGTTGTTTCTTATGCTTTCTGCTTTTTCCTGCCCTTTTAACTAGTTCCGTCACATATGTGCGACAAAATAGTTTCTTCTTTTTTTTCTTCTTTTTAACATGATTCACCACTTTAGCTAGGGATTTCGTGACCATCATAGTATGTCTTCAGGCGACTGCCATTCACCATACCTTCAACGTAAGTTCAATCTATTCTTTGCAGTTTTACTACGCCCGCATCAGTGATTTGCGCGATCACATATGGCCCTAGCCAATGTGTCTTTATATTTCCTGGGTGTTTGAAAAATTTGTTATCATACAACAACACAAGTCCTCTAAATTTTAATGGTTTGACCCAAATATGGCAATCATGCCACAACTTCTGTCTCTATTTCTTAACATTCTAATGAAATCCTGCGATGAAGTGTTCCTCTTCCATTTCAGCAAGCTGCGACAACCTCTATTTGAAAGCATCTTTATCGGTCATCTTTGTCAGTGCAGCAATCTGTAGGCATGGAAAAATATACTCCATTGGTACAAAAGATTCCTGTCCATATACCAGTCTAAATGGGGTGTGCCCTGTCAGTCGTTTGCAAGTTCTGCGATACATGCATAGCACAGCTGATACTTTATGATCCCATTCATCTTAGCGGACATTCCATACCTTGGTCAATGCATTCTCCAAAATATTGTTGAAAGCTTCAACCGTTCCATTCGCCTGAGGATGATAGGGTGTTGTTTTCTTATGCTGGATCTGGAACTCTGCAGTAATCTCATCAATCATTTTGTTAACAAAATGCATACCTTGGTCACTAATTATAATTTTTGGGTAGCCAAATCTAGTCACCACATTTTTGAATAAGAACTATGCCGCAGTCACAGTGGTACAATATTTAACACACGCAACTTCAACCCATCTAGTTAAATAGTCCATCACAGTGATAATGTAGTGTGCGCCAGTCTCTTTTCCTGGTGGACTAATCGGTCCAACAAAATCAACAACCCATTTGTCAAATTCTTGCAGTGTTATCTGTAGTGCAAGCGACATATCATCATAGCACGATGGTTTTCCTGTTCTTTGGTAGATATCACAGTGCTTGTAAAATATTTTAGTATCCATGTGTATGGTTGGACACCATAGTCCTACCTGCAATATTTTGCGCATAGTTTCCTTTCCCGCATAGTGTCCACCAGTGACACCAGCATGTGCTTCACTCATAACCCAAGGTCACTCATAATAAAAAACACAACAGCGCAGTATTTCATCCATGCCCAACTTATAGATGTGTCCAACAATCAATGTGAAGTCTGGAGCTTTGACAACCAAGTGTTTCTTTTGATTAAGGGAGAATCTTGGAGGTGCATAGCCTATACTCAAAAAGTGGATGATAGCATTAAATTCCTTATTCTGATCTTGCATCATAGTGATGGCAAACATTTGTGTGTCAGGAAAATTATCTTCCAGGCTGGTTGGTTCTTCACCACTTTCTATCCTGACAAGTGGTCTGGCCCAACATTTAGTCGACCAGGTTTGACAAAGACATCAAAATCAAATTCTTGAAATAAAAGAAGCCATCTATAGATATTCCCCCCCAACACTGGCTTGTTGACTAGGTATTTTAGTGCTGAATGATCAGTGTACATCTAAAAATGTCCACCCAACAAGTAGTGTCACAACTTCTGAAGCACATAGACCATAGCAAGGACTTCTCTTTTTGTTGTCGTGTAGTTCTTTTCTGTCGTTCACAATTTTCTACTAGCAAAAGCAATAGGGTGGTCAAGTGCACCCTCTCCTGGTTGTGTCAATACTATGCTGAGCGTGACAAATGACGCGTCGATATGAACATGGAATTCCTTTCTCTAGTCCAAGAACACAAGTATTGGTGCAGTAGCCATCTTCTTCTTTAATTTGTCCAAGATTTCCTGGAAAACTGGTTTCCACTGAAACTTTGCATCTTTCTTTCGCAGTTTCTCCATAGGTGCAATGATCTTTGCATACCCTCTAATGACTTTCCTGTAGTAGCATGTATGTCCTAGCACTAATCTAAGTTGTGTGACTGGTGTAGATGGTGGTAAGTCAAATATAATCGCAAATTTTGCTAGGTCGAGCAAAATACCGTCATGAAATATGACGTGACCCAACATAACACCAAATGGTGCACATAAGATACGTTTCTTGGAATTAAGCATGATATGATACTGGAGACAACGGGCCAACATCATGCACAGACTCTCAATATGCTCTCTTACTAGACCAAACACAGTCCAATCATCAAAGTAGACTTCAAGAAATTTATGAATAAAATATTTAAAAGCAGAGACTACTACTCTAGAAAAAATAATAGGTGCATTCATGAGTCCAAAGGGCATTACCTTATACTGGTAGCATCCCCATTCTGTGACAAAGGTCATTTTGTGGTGATCCTCTTTCGCAATTCTGACTTGATGATAGCTAGAGAAGCCATTGGTGAATGAATACATCTATTTACCTCTGAAACTTTCAAGTACTTCATATGTAAATGGTGTTGGGAATGGATCATGCAAGCATGCATTGTTCAGCTTCCTCAGGTCGACACAGATCGTCACTTCTCCTGTTGTTTTCTTATCCTATATCACTATAGGGATTATCCACTTCGATTCCTCAACAAGTCAAATGATTCCTATGTCAAGCATGCAATCCAATTATGCTTTTACCTTCTCTTTATATCTTGGATTCAGTCTATACGGGCATTATTTACTAGGTTTAGCATTTGGTAGTAAGGGCATTTTCATCTCCCCTAGGTCACCGACTATTCCCTTTATCTCTGAGAAATTTGTAGGAAATAAGTCCTGATACTAATGCAACAATTCTATGATCTTTACGATTGTATCTTCATCCCAATAATATCCTATATTGGCGAACTTTGGGTTCTCTAGCGATCCAATGTTTACTTTCTTGATTTTCAGTGGCTGTAGGAACTGATCACTGGAAATGCCACTTTCGTCCACTGCACATGTTCCCTATGATTCTGGTATGTTTATGTTAGTTGAATCATCAATTGGGTCTCCAGCTAGATTGTAGCAATCCATCCATTATTGAATGGTCGCACTGCACTGGTGAGAATTTGCCTCTTCGACATGAATTTCAGCAAAGATATTCTCCTTTATCATTTAAATTTCAGCATCAACTATAGGTGGCTCATGCACAGATTCAAATGTTCTCCTAAATCGCTTAGAAATTCCTTCCCAATATTAGGTTGCTTGTCGCAACTCCATAGATGCATACCATGTTCTAGGTGTCATTTCCAATCTATGAATGAAATGATGGACCCATTCCTGTCGTGGGTATTCTGCAAATACGGTGCAACACTGATTGATGTGCTTGGTAGGGCTCGACAATCCTGTATATTTATGGCTCATAGTGGTGAATTCTTTTCCGAATCTAGCTTCCATCAATCTTCTACATTGTGGCCATTCTGTTATAAACTACTTGTGTGTACCCCACCATCTAGCGGGTGTAGCCTAGTACATGGTCTAATGCAGACAAGCACTGCGAATTTGTTACAAGTCCTTTGAACTTACTTAAGGATGTTGAAAGGTTAGGTAAACCCTCATAGGTGGCCATCTCTCATATCGCGTTCTCCACACCTTGCATGGACCTTGTGACTCTAGCACACCTTCTCATAGATACCTCATGTAGCGTGTTCTGCTAGTTCTCCAACACCTCCCTTGAGTCCGATGTACAGGAACTAGCACTCTTCCAAATTAGGTTTCCATCCATAGTCGGATTAATATAGTCTTCTTGCATGGAAGTGACATTGTAGATATGGTCGAGATAGTCACCTTGTCCCTCATTGTATATAGGCTCAACATATCTCTATCCTTCCAATCGATCAATGGGAAACACTACTCTCATCTCATTATCCTCGAATGAAAGGATCATTTTATTGAAATTGATAATGCTCTGATTGTCTATGGCCCAATATATCCCCATCAGCACAAGATATAGGTTCATGTCATCAACAATGTTAATGAATTCAAAGTCTGAAAATGTGTGCAACCCTTCAATGTCGACAGGAACTTGACTCAATCTACTAATTGTAAGGACCTTTTCCTGATTTACAAGTCACAACTGGACATGGGACCAATCTAAGCGTGGCTTGCCCATACTCTCCCAATTTTTTTGTTTCAGAATATTGACATCGGATCCCAAGTCTAAAATGATATAATCCATGTCATAATCCCCTATCTGCACAGTCATTCTTAACTCATGTCCATTTTTGAATTTCTTGTTGACCTGGTTAACTTTCTTTTCAGGTTGCGGCTCTACTAGTGTTTCTTCTATCACACCAGCATGTGCTTCACTCATAACCCAAGGTCACTCATAATAAAAAACACAACAGCCCAGTATTTCATCCATGCCCAACTTATAGATGTGTCCAACAATCAATGTGAAGTATGGAGCTTTGACAACCAAGTGTTTCTTTTGATTAAGGGAGA
Source organism: Pseudotsuga menziesii (assembly GCA_001517045.1). Lineage (NCBI taxonomy): Eukaryota > Viridiplantae > Streptophyta > Pinopsida > Pinales > Pinaceae > Pseudotsuga > Pseudotsuga menziesii. The sequence continues at coordinate 111,336 of LPNX011113838.1, read as the reverse complement.
ATCTTGGAGGTGCATAGACTATACTCAAAAAGTGGATGATAGCATTAAATTCCTTATTCTAATCTTGCATCATAGTGATGGAAAACATTTGTGTGTCAGGAAAATTATCTTCCAGGCTGGTTGGTTCTTCACCACTTTCTATCCTGACAAGTGGTCTGGCCCAACATTCAGTCGACCAAGTTTGACATAGACATCAAAATCAAATTCTTGAAATAGAAGAAGCCATCTATAGATATTCCCCCCCAACACTGGCTTGTTGACTAGGTATTTTAGCGCTGAATGATCAGTGTACATCTGAAAATGTCCACCCAACAAGTAGTGTCACAACTTCTGAAGCACGTAGACCATAGCAAGGACTTCTCTTTTTGTTGTTGTGTAGTTCTTTTCTGCCGTTGACAATTTTCTACTAGCAAAAGCAATAGGGTGGTCAAGTGCACCCTCTCCTGGTTGTGTCAATACTATGCTGAGCATGACAGATGACGTGTCGATATGAACATGGAATTCCTTTGTCTAGTCTAAGAACACAAGTATTGGTGCAGTAGCCATCTTCTTCTTTAATTTGTCCAAGATTTCCTGGAAAACTGGTTTCCACTTAAACTTTGCATCTTTCTTTCGCAGTTTCTCCATAGGTGCAGTGATCTCTGCATACCCTCTAATGACTTTCCTCTAGTAGCATGTATGTCCTAGCACTGATCTAAGTTGTGTGACTGGTGTAGATGGTGGTAAGTCAAATATAATCGCAAATTTTGCTGGGTCGAGCAAAATACCGTCACGAAATATGACGTGACCCAACATAACACCAAATGGTGCACATAAGATACGTTTCTTGGAATTAAGCATGATATGATACTGGAGACAACGGACCAACATCATGCACAGACTCTCAATATGCTCTCTTACTAGACCAAACACAGTCTAATCATCAAAGTAGACTTCAAGAAATTTATGAATAAAATATTTAAAAGCAGAGACTACCACTCTAGAAAAAATAATAGGTGCATTCATGAGTCCAAAGGGCATTACCTTATACTGGTAGCATCCCCATTCTGTGACAAAGGTCATTTTGTGGTGATCCTCTTTCATGATTCTGACTTGATGATAGCTAGAGAATCCATTGGTGAATGAATACATCTATTTAACTCTGACACTTTCAAGTACTTCATCTGTAAATGGTGTTGGGAATGGATCGTACAAGCATGCATTGTTCAGCTTCCTCAGGTCGACACAGATCGTCACTTCTCCTGTTGTTTTCTTATCCTATATCACTATAGGGCTTATCCACTTCGATTCCTCAACAAGTCAAATGATTCCTATGTCAAGCATGCAATCCAATTATGCTTTTACCTTCTCTTTATATCTTGGATTCAGTCTATACGGGCATTATTTACTAGGTTTAGCATTTGGTAGTAAGGGCATTTTCATCTCCCCTAGGTCACCGACTATTCCCTTTATCTCTGAGAAATTTGTAGGAAATAAGTCCTGATACTAATGCAACAATTCTATGATCTTTACGATTGTCTCTTCATCCCAATAATATCCTATATTGGCGAACTTTGGGTTCTCTAGCGATCCAATGTTTACTTTCTTGATTTTCAGTGGCTGTAGGAACTGATCACTGGAAATGCCACTTTCGTCCACTGCACACGTTCCCTATGATTCTGGTATGTTTATGTTAGTTGAATCATCAATTGGGTCTCCAGCTAGATTGTAGCAAGCCATCCATTATTGAATGGTCGCACTGCACTGGTGAGAATTTGCCTCTTCGACATGAATTTCAGCAAAGATCTTCTCCTTTATCATTTAAATTTCAGCATCAACTATAGGTGGCTCATCCGCAGATTCAAATGTTCTCCTAAATCGCTTAGAAAGTCCTTCCCAATATTAGGTTGCTTGTCGCAACTCCATAGATGCATACCATGTTCTAGGTGTCATTTCCAATCTATGAATGAAATGATGGACCCATTCCTGTCGTGGGTATTCTGCAAATACGGTGCAACACTGATTGATGTGCTTGGTAGGGCTCGACAATCCTGTATATTTATGGATCATAGTGGTGAATTCTTTGCCGAATCTAGCTTCCATCAATCTTCTACATTGTGGCCATTCTGTTATAAACTACTTGTGTGTACCCCACCATCTAGCGGGTGTAGCCTAGTACATGGTCTAATGCAGACAAGCACTGCGAATTTGTTACAAGTCCTTTGAACTTACTTAAGGAGGTTGCAAGGTTAGGTAAACCCTCATAGGTGGGCATCTCTCATATCGCGTTCTCCACACCTTGCATGGACCTTGTGAATCTATTACACCTTCTCATAGATACCTCATGTAGCGTGTTCTGCTAGTTCTCCAACACCTCCCTTGAGTCCGATGTACAAGAACTAGCACTCTTCCAACTTAGGTTTCCATCCATTTTCGGATTAATATAGTCTTCTTGCATGGAAGTGACATTGTAGATATGGTCGAGATAGTCACCTTGTCCCTCATTGTATATAGGCTCAACATATCTCTATCCTTCCAATCGATCAATGGGAAACACTACTCTCATCTCATTATCCTCGAATGAGAGGATCATTTTATTGAAATTGATAATGCTATGATTGTCTATGGCCCAATATATCCCCATCAGCACAAGATAAAGGTTCGTGTCATCAACAATGTTAATGAATTCAAAGTCTGAAAATGTGTGCAACCCTTCAATGTCGACAGGAACTTGACTCAATCTACCAATTGTAAGGACCTTTTCCTGATTTACAAGTCATAGCTGGACATGGGACCAATCTAAGCGTGGCTTTCCCATACTCTCCCAATTTTTTTGTTTCAGAATATTGACATCGGAGCCCAAGTCTAAAATGATATAATCCATGTCATAATCCCCTATCTGCACAGTCATTCTTAACTCATGTCCATTTTTGAATTTCTTGTTAACCTGGTTAACTTTCTTTTCCAGGTTGTGGCTCTACTAGTGTTTCTTCTATCAGTGCTTGAATTTTTGTGATAACATCTTTATATTGTATTAACGCTAAGGAACATGACAGAAATGACTTGAGATTACTAACCTTTTGTGGAGTCTTCTTCTAAAATATTGGTTGAAATCGTTCAGGCATCTCCTTGACTTCTTCTAATGTCGATGGTTCTTCTGGATCCACAAACTCACATCACACATCCATGGATACTTTCTTCTATTTCTAGATGTCAAATGGATCCTTCTTCTGCGTCGTGGGTTGTACCTATGTATACAGTTTTTCTTGTCATGTATCCAAATCAGCTCCAGTCACAGCACCTCCTTGTGTTATGATAGAAATGTTTGTATTTCTTAGCTCAACAACAATCATTTGAACGTTCAAGTTAGGATTCGGTTTTGGGTTTGTATTATGCACATGATTAGGACCTATGATGGTTATATCCTACCACTTTGCGATCAACTGAGGACATTGCTCCACATTATGGTCCTGTCCCTTACAATATGAGCATGTCTTCGTGGGTTCCAGGAAATTTATAGTATAGTGACATGGTTGTCCACAGTTATAGCATGTGACCTGACCTCTTCCTCTATCGAATCCTCCTCCTCCTCCTCTAACTCTAAAGTTTTTGCCACCCCTTCATTGAGGGTGTGGTTGCTATGGGGGGTACTGATTATGTTGATATTGTGACTGATAGTGATTCTGCTGTGCATATGGTTGTTGCAATGCATACTGAGGCTAATACTGATTGGGTGAGAAATGTGCAGGCTGATACGATGCTTGTGTCGATTCAACCTGATTCCAGCCCTCATTCTTCATTAAGTAAGTATCAACCATATTTTCCTTCAGGGGATGGTATGCTATGAAATCCTTCTCTTCATGCCCTACTGACTTGAAAAATTTAAAGAATAGGTTTGCAGGAGTGCTTACAATATTTTGCAAGTATAGACAATATTTGTCGTGATGTCCTCTAGTTTGACATATGCGAAACTAGGGTAGTCCATGGGCACTTAATAGGTTTGGCACACCAGATGAGATGTAATTCATGAAGGTTGGACAATTATCCTTGCTGTTTCCGTCCATTCTACATTTTGTGCATCATAAATCTTCACGAGATTCCTTACCCTTCTTGATGTCCTATAGCTGTATCATCATATTAGCCAACTGCGATTGAATCTACACCATCCTTATGGCATCGTCGTCGATTGGCGAGGTATCGAGCTCCATTACCAACTCTAGCACTTTTGTCTGTGACTTGATCTTTTGTTGCATCAAGGGGGCTCGAATGTGTGGTAGTAATGCAACAATAAGCCACTCCTTATGCCAAACATCCAACATCTGGAAACTTACCTTGGCCATCAAAGTTTTAAGGCGTTGGTCAAAGTCCCATACTGGCTCTGCCAATACTTGTTTAATATCCTTGATCTTAGTGATACACTACAACTTAAATTTAGGTTTTCTAAACTCAGAGATCATTGCGGCTCGTATCTGTTCAAGGCTTTTCTATGGTGTTCCTGGTGGTACTATGCATAACTTCATAAACCAGTCGAGAGCACGACCTCGTAGAGTCCTGATCATTTGTGCTTTCTTTAAGTCTGCATTTTGAACTAAGCGAACCATCCAAATAACTTCATATATGAACTAATGCTTATTTAGATCTTTTGATCCATTACCATTGAATTTGGGTAACCAAATATCCTCCCTAGACGTTGAGTTGGCATCAAGGCTATTTAATTACTGATTAAATGGGGGTGTTTTTTCTTGCGCACTAGTTACAACACTAGCACTATCAATATTAACAAATATTTTAGGAGATGAGGCTCTAGAACTTTCCTCTGGTGATACTCCTGGTGTGATGTAGTTGCATCCTAACCTTGGTGTCTCGTCAGTCTCTTCAGAGTCTTCTGCTCGTTTTGATATCGAGCTATAGTCCTCCTCTTCATTGCAAGACCCTTCGTCTACCTGTGACTGAATTTTGTGCTCACTCTCTATGAATAGACTAGGAGCTCATCGACCTTCCTCTGTCTTTATTCTCTTCCCTGATCTAAATCTCCTTCAACTCCTTAAAAATCCAGCTTTGAGTTCAAGTTCTATACTTCTTGGGAACATCTCAACTCACCATTTCCAATTTTCATGACAGGTCATCTGCGACATAGCCTTCCTTCGGGTTATGTGACTCAACTACTCAACTACAAGATACCCTTCTCATAAACTAGCATCTTGATCCATCTACTGATAGACAACAAATATCTTCTTCAGGGTCGTTGGAAAAAATTTCTTTCAGCCTCACTATATGAGGTTATAGCCTCTACTGCAAACTTAGTAATATATCCTTGTAAAATACTGTCAACCCAAAAATCAACAGCTCTAGAGATGGTTTTACTTACATTGGTTACTTCATACACCAACTGATCACTCCACTCAACTGCTTCTCTTCTCTATAAATTTGTCTACCTTCTTGCCAATCTTGACAGCCACTTGTGCAATATAGTGGGAAACTTTTCAAAGAATATCTCGTGAATATCCAAATATATGTATTTTTCCACCCAGTTTTCTGCGCTCAACTAAGATCTTATGCTCTCTTCTTTCATGAATGCTAGCATCCTAGAATCCATCCAGTCCTCTATCTCTTTCTTCGTCAGATTCCACAACATTTCCATCGACTCAAATGGTTAGCGGTCCTGACAACATAACCATTTGTTGGCCTCTTTCTCTTCCTTATCTTGACCCACGGTTCAACAACAACACAATACCAACACGACACCAAAATACATTGCCCTGATAGAGCAAGCTCAATCGGCAATGCCCGCGAAGCAGGCATAGTATCACCCCATATATCTTAACAGGTAACTGCTAGAACCATGTTTTCATAGTTGGTGAGGGATTATAGTCCCTTGGCACATGGCCAAGGTGCTCGACAAAGACGATGGGATGGAGTCTTTCACTCTGCGACAGGGGCACAACCAAGTGCCACAGGTCACCTGTGTGATACGACCTTGTCCTTAAACTTCAACAACTGGAACAAGTATGTGACGAGGCCAATCCATTATACGTAATAGATAGTGCATGACTTATATTTTAACCTGGCAAGTTTAACCATGGACTCAAACATAATAGTCCAGAAATAATTTTAAGCAGTCATTCATTCATACCATGACATACATTCAACAACACTGTAACTGTAATAATATAAGGTAAGAAAACATTCACATAAACATTCACCCACCCACGGTTCAACAACAACACAATACCAACATGACACCAAAAGACATCAGCCTGACAGAGCAAGCTCAGTCGGCAACGCCCGCTAAGTAGCCATAGTCTCACCCAATATATCTTAATGGGTAACTGCTAGAACCATGTTTCCACAGTGGGTGAGGGATTATATTCCCTTGGCGCATGGCCAAGGTGCTCCACAAACACAATGGGATGGATTCTTTCACTCTTCCTCAGTCATTATTTTAGGTAGTTATAATTATATAAATTTATGATATAGGGAAATTCGCTATTGTCAACTTCTCTCTTTGTCAGTGGTTAACCCAACACAGTCAAGGAATATTCAAGAATGTTACTATTTAGTTTATGAATTTATTATTAAGTTTTATTTACAAGTGATGGTTGTGGAGTATTATGACATGTATGAATTTTTGTGTTCAACTTCAATTGGATGATATGTATGGAATCATTTATAAAACTTGTATATTCATGCGAATATTATGATGAAAATAGGCATGCAATTGATTTTTTAGGACATATATAATATGTATACTATGATACCATGAACACAAAGAATGATCTATAGACTTCCATGCAATTTAGTTCCATCTCCCCAATAGACATTCAACATACTATTAGAAAAAGTAATGAAAATTTTTCAAATTTTGAATGCAATTTGGTGTAGAGAGGATTGAAAAAAGTGTGGGCATGGATAGAAGTTTTCCATGGTAACATAATAATGGGTGCATATCAATGTTGGAAAAAACAAAATCATGGACTATTATACTCCAGGAGAACCTCAAGGTAGTGTCTTAGTTGGAATCATTAAGATTTGACTTGGTCAACTATCATCCCTTACCAATTCAACTTTGAGCATGATGTAGTTTGGTGTCCACACAAATTTACAAAACAAACATCAAGGACTAGGTGAACTTTGATCCTCAACATGGTCAAAATCCCTTGCCCATTCAACTTTGATCATGATGTAGTTAGGTGTCCACACAAATTTATACAACAAACATCAAGGACTAGGTCAACTTTGATCCTCAACATGGTCAAATTGATTTCCCATATACATTAATAAATATTTATTTTCCTCATCCATTTGAGGTTCAAGAAGGGCTCTAAGAGTTATTTATTATAAAGAAACCAAAGATCCAGTGGGATAGAGGTTGTAATATTATGTGATCCATTAGTGGTTTGAGTTGGTTTATGGGACAAACCAAAATACAATGAAGATTAGAAATACAATGAAGGAAAATGAATACGCTATGTAACTTTATTATACATTTCTTTTTTTTAATTGGTAAAATTATTTTTTTCTAAAATTAATGGCATGTTGCATTATATAACTGGTCTCTATCTATTTTGTTCACGAATTTACTCAATTCCAAGTGTTTTTATTATTACATCTAAACTGGGAAACATCTAAATATTTTCCGGTTAAAATCCAAATCATGTCTAGCAATAGTGTAGTGTAGTGTAACATTGACAGATTGGGCCATTTGCAGAAGACTTGTGCAAATTAGACACCACTATGAATTGAAAAAGAAAAAATATTATAACGGAAATTGAGGCCAATAAATTTTCACTGGTATTATAGTTAAATAACTTTTAGGTGTGATTATCAAAGTGCTTAATGCATTTGGTAGTTCTTTTCCCTTGAATTTTCATCACCTCTATTTAATTTCTAGAAGTGTCAAAATTTCTCACATGGTAATCAAGCATACTCCAATCTTGTTGCTGTGGTATTAGTAATGATCAAATTGATCTTCTTAAAGTGATTAATTCAGAGTAAATTCATTAATATTTTGCTTATTGAACCACTTTGTGGGAACTTGATTGAGAGCCATGTTTGTGTTGGTGATGATCAAAGTGTTATCAAAGAACCTAGTTCAACCTAGAGAAGCTTCACATTAGAATGGTTCTTGATCCAAGATAAACACACTTTGGGTAGGTTTCCTATCATCATTGCAATATGATTGTCGTTTTGATTGTTGATTTGTATGTGGTGATTTCTTGAAAATATATTATAATAGATGTTTTTTCATGACAAAACAATTTAGGAAAACAAAAATCAAAACATGCCCAGGTAATGGGCCCCTAGTTCTTATCGATAGAAGGTTTATTACACCTATGAATTCTCAATGTTGAGAAGAAAATTTACAATTACATAGGTGCGGCTTGCCACTACTGGTGACTAATGTAATCTCATACTCAAGAGATAAACGAGTGATTACCCATGAAATCTTTCTTCTTTATCTATCTATTATTTTCCTTTCACTAATTATCATTAAAATGAATTACTACAAATTAATTAAATAAATTCCATTAAATTCGGTTGAATTTGGCTATGTCATTATCTTACAGTGGTTCTAACATAGAATTTAGGTGATAGAATTACATAATTGGGATCATCTAACTTCACATAAAAAATTTCTTAATGTGTTACATTATCATAAGGAAACATTTTACCTTTGTATTCAACATAAAATCAAAAAATCCAAAAGGCCACTGAAGCAACAATTAGATACATCATCACTCTCATAGGGAAATTAGTTTTAGGCTCTCTAAAACCCCATTGTTTTCCATGAAATAGATCTTCCTATTACATGGAAATTTAACTTTCAACTACCTAATTACATTTGATACAAATTGGGGATCATCTAATTTGGATTGGTTCTATGCACAATCATGTATTTCCTTGTACCAATATATACTACTTTGAATACACCAAGAATAAATTATGAAGCATTGCTGAGATGCATGTATTGGAACAAAAATGGTCTACATCATGTTCAAGTGTGTAATGTCCCCATTTTTATAATTGCATAGGAGAACAATTCCATCAATCCCACTAGTTTTCTAGGTTGGATGGATACATTTGGAATTTTAATAAGGGAGCTAATAAATGATGTTCATACATTAGAATGGAATAAATATTTAATAATGGAGCTTATTAAATAAATACAAGATAAAATTGAAGTGGGAATGGAGCATGGAGACACATGGAGACTATGAGGTCCACATAAGCCAGAAATTTGGTGCAACATGGCATCCTCCTCTTGCAATTTCAAATCCATGGGAAGCCTAAAGGTTCTTGGATGAGTTAGAAGGATAATATACTTGTCCATATGCATCATAGGTCTAATTTGGGAAAAAATTTAACTTACATGGGAGAGGAAGATTCATTTTGGAGCTAGTGGGACACTTGGTCTAGATTCCCTAGATCTATGACAATAGTGATGAAGATGCTATTGTTGGGACTCATAAATGTCACTTTTTTATCCACTTTATCTTCTTCTATTCCTCACATTTCATCGTCCCATTAACCTTTTATCATACCATTTCCGTACATATATGTGGGTTTCACCTTATTATTTCCACTTCATTTATTTTTAGTATTATAAGTGAATTTATGATTAACTATTAGAAAATTAACATGTTTTTCACTAATATCTCAAAGTATGGATGAGCTTTGTAATGTGTAAGAATATGTGAAGGATTAATTCAAAGAAAATACTTCACGTATATCTCCTCCATCATTTCAAGGAGATAGTTATGCAAAGAATATTCCAAGGAGAAGATCATAGAGATTTGGTTGAGAGACATGTGGAGAATTTGTGAGAGATCTGTGGAGGATTTGAAGGGATCATATCTTGTAATAATAGGAAAGTAGTTGAGTGAATAGTGGATCTCTCATTATGAGATGGTTATTTCCTTCATGTATAAAAGAGTGTGAAAAGAGAGTGCTCTCTCTTCATTTCAATAATTCTAAATCCTATATTATCTTAGAACATCTTAGATCTTAGATTATCTTAGACAATAGTAGATTGAAGAAGTTAGTCTTGACTCTGTAATATGGAGAAGGGAATTCTTAGATTTTGTTCATAATATTGGTTTTGATGCTTTCATGATTTGTCATTGATTCTTGTGATGTAAATTAAGATTGCTTGATTGTTAATGTGAGATCACATGTGTTGTCTTGTTGCTCTTCATATGTTGTCTTTCTTTTATGTAATTCACTTTCAGCTATGTGTTTCATCTTCCAGCATTAGATTAGCAATTGCATATTTCAGCTTAAGGGGAGTTAGATTAGATTAGTCTTAGTTTCATGGGGGGTTAGATTAGATTAATTTTGCTTCAGTCCTACATATACTTTGCATGTGCTTCGTAAACCTACGAACCTTAGATTGACAAATTAAATGGCTGGGCAATTACTACAATGGAATTAAAATGACATTAATTCGGCCCAACATTTTGGCGTCGTTTCCGAGGAAGCACGATGGATTGAAGTTTAGTTTGATTTTTCTGCAACCATACACTAGAGTGTGAATTATAATTTCTGTAATGAGTGAATTTCAGTTTTTGCAAAGAGTGTTTCAATTATGCAAGTGTAAATTTCAATTTTAGCAACTGTGTTTTCTCGCAACTGTGAAGAGTAATTGTTTTTCTTGTACAGAGTGTTTTTTTAATTTGTTTCAGCAAGAGTTTTTATTTAAAATTTTCATTTAGATTTAGGTGCTATAAGAGTCCCTTTTCAAAATCATTTAACAATGAGGTTAATCTTGGAACAACTCACTTAGATCCTTGCAAAAGTAGGGAAAGAGAGAATGGTATACACCTTAGTAGAACGGTATTGGAGAGAGAAAGAATAGAACCATTATGGATATGGTATGCAATATGATGGAAATGAAGCATTTGTCAAATGAATATTGGGCTGAAGAAGTCACAACTGTTCTGTATATTATGAACCGATGTACAAAGAATAATGTGAAGAATAAAGTCCCTCAAGAAAGAATGGACATGTATGAATCAGAGTGTTTCTCATTTAAGTTTTTTTGGTTTTGTTGCATATGATCATGTTTCAGATGAGCTGAAAAATACATTAGACAAGAAGGGACACAAATGTATTTTTGTTGGTTACTCTGAATACACAAAAGAATACAAGTTGTATGACCCCGTCACAAGGAAAGTAATCATCAGTCATGATGTTCAATTTTTCGAGAATGAACCATGGGATGGAATCATTGAGAAGAATGTCAAAATTGTGTTGACTATCGAGCATGATGATATGGCAGCGAAAGTGGTTCAAACACCACATATAAGTCAAAATGTCACAGCACCAATGACTCCCAGGACACCGCAACATGATTCAACATAAGGAATGTCGTCACAAGTCACAACCCAAGCTACGCTGACAAGCACACCAAGAAGTCTATAGAATCCATCAAGCATTGCGTTGAGGTTGACATCGACATCTCCAATAAAGACAAGAAGTATACTTGATATAGATGAAACTGGTACACCAAACTCATTCTCTCTTTTTGCATTACTTTCTCAAATAGGTGATCCTCTAAAATTTTAGGAAGTCGTCGAAGATGAAGTATGGGCACAAGACATTAATGTAGAGATAAAATGTAGTGAGAAGAATCAAACATGGGAGTTGGTAGATGTACCCAAACATAAGGAGTAATTAGTGTCAAATGGATTTACAAAACCAAGCAAGATGCTGATGAGAATGTGCAAAAGCACAAGGAAAGAATGGTCGCCAAAGGATTCACATAACAACTTGGTATTTATAGGCCTTGGATTTAGCATATTTGTATCATCATTTCACCTTATCTATAATCCCATTTGCTTATCCATATTCATGCACTAATCCCTTCTTATGCTCATATGCGGGTTTTTATGCTCAAGTAATATTTCCATTACATGTCTTAGTATTTCATTTGATTTTTTATTAACATTGAGGGAATTAGTGTACTATGCATTTTATTTTAATATTAAATCATCTCTTGGAATCAACTACAATTTATTTGAGGGATTTATATTATAGCTTTAGAACATATACAAGAAGTTGCAGAAACTCTATAGGTAGCTGTGGAAACTATGCAGGAAGCTACCAAAACTCTACAAGCAACTGTAGAACCTCTATAGGAACCTGAAAAAACTCAACAGAAAGATGCAGAACCTTTGCGTGCAACTACATAACCTCTACAGGAAGTTACAAAAACTCTACAGGCGACTGTGAAAACTCTACAGACAACTACAAAAAATTTACAAGCAGTTATGAAAACTCTACAACAGCTACAAAAAATCTACCAGTTGCAGAAACTCCTATAGAACCTACAAAATGGATAATAATTTGAATTTTTCTTCAACCATTTTCCATTCCATGGATGAAGGAGCATCATCAAACTCTAGGAAATGAAAAGAATCTTGGATAAATATTACATTTGTATTTTTGGAAAAGATCCATATTTTTAGAATTTTTTTGAAGATATTTTGGATCCTAATTTATTATTTGTTATGGAGAGCACATGTATAAATAAGATCTCATTCTCCATTCTATGGGAGGAATCTTAGAGCATTAGTCCAAATAATGATTGAATAACTTCAATCTCATATTAATTCCATTATCCATATAGCTCTTAGTTTTATCATTTTCTTTTTGTAATTTGATTTTATTCATTTTATGATCATGTATTTATAATTAGTTGCTTTGTTTCAATTAGATAATTTTGCATATATAGTTATGTAGTTTATTTCTGCAATTTCATTTTAATTCATATATCAATGATTTAAATGTTTATTTTTACAGTGAATGTGCTTAATGCAATAATGTTATTTACTACATTGGATCATAACAATAATTTGTATTTGGAAAGGATAGATTTTAAATTTTATTTCTACAATTTCCCTTTATGTCCAGTGTGATTTAGTTTTAGAATTTGCTTTTCCGCATAGTGTGATTTAATTTAGAATTTACTTTCCTGTATAGTGTGAACTTAGTTTTAGAATTTACTTTTCTAAATAGTGTGAACTTAGTTTTAGAATTTACTTTTGTGTATAATGTGAATGTAGTTTTATAATTTACTTTTCTTGCACAATGTGAATTAGATTTAGAATTTAATTTTCAGTAGCATGTGAATTAGTTTTGGCATTTACTTTCCTGTCATGTGATTTACTTTCCTTGACATTTAGTTTCAATAGTTGTTAGTTGGGTAGTTCCTTGCCAAGACTATGTAAATGTTCATATCGTGTTTTTAATTAAGGTTATTGAACTACAACTTCAAGTAGATAAACCAATGTAAGAGGAGATTGTGGTTTGCACATATAGTGTGCGATAACTCGCAAGTTCTCAACGAACCATGGGTTGACAATTAATGCACACTTCTTAGTTGTTTTCTAAGAAATTAGAAGGAAATTAAAAATCTTGTGATTTTGGTGTTGTTTCCAAGGAGCTACCAAAGATACAATTGAATTTTGCATTGGTTTTAAAAAGTATTTAAATATTAAAATTGACAGTTTTTCTCATTAGTTTTAACACGATGTTTTTGTGAAAAAATTTCATTCATTTCATCAAATTAGTTTCATGAAGCATTTTATTTTCATGAATAAAAATAAAATATCAAAAAGGATGATCATGTGGTGCAGTAAGAGCCACCCATATTACTAATTTGTCCTTGAATAAAGTTGGGAAAGAGGAATTAGGCTTGGTGAATGAAGATTCTATTGAAGGATTTAAGTGGATTCAAGGGGAATCCATTGAAGAGGGAGTACACAAGACTCAAATGTTTAATAAAAGTATGTAATATGTCATTTGATTCATAAAAATATATCCTTTATCATTAAAATACAATTTTTGAATTTTGACTATAATCATTTATTCATATCTTGCAAACTTTTTTTTTTAAGGATTTGTAGCCTAGTTGCATAGCCTTCAAAAACGTATGTATTAACCCAAAAAATCCCTCAATGAGATCTACATGACCTACACCACCCAAATACATCCATTTCACATCATCATACAAAAAATTATGTGGGACTCCAAAGCATCTCCCTAGAAGGCACATAATTTTATCATTTCAGCATATAACTATCAAATCCATCCACCACAACTTACGTGGGTTCCCAGAGCATTTCCCAGAGGACGGTTCATTTATTTCACATACATTCGACATATAAATGCATTTGAACTTGTACCCACATCATATGTAGTCCATTCCATCCATCACAACTCACACAAGACTCGACCTCTGTCTGAGATCCACCTTGGTTTACATGGCTCTACTGCACCAACTCGCATGCCTTTACCACACCGACTCGCGTGCCTCTGTCGTGATCTATCCTGTGCATGTATTGGTATGTTCAAGAGCCACCTGTTCCATCCATACTAAAAGGATGACCTTTGGACCACTATCCATTGTCCCAACATGGGGGTACCATCAGTGCCTCCTCGATCGGTTGACCATACCAGAGTTTCCATTAAGCTCTTTTCTGACTCCTAAAATAATGAAAAGATTTCCAAGCGCAACTGCTTCCTTTCTTGCTCGTTAAAATATAAGAAAGGGTGTCTACATCGTCTCGTTTATCTCCTTTTTTGGACTATGTAGACTACCATATGAAAAGAACCACCTTGGCACATTCAAGCCAAGACCATTCCCCTCTGCATCCTTTTATGCTTTCTCAAGCAGAGGGGCCAAAATTTACGAAAAATATCACCACAGGTTGTTATTAAGCTCTTTTCTAGCCTTATCAATAAGAAAAGATCACTTAGGAAAATTGGTTTCATTGATGCTTGTAAAAGTATCTTAATGACCGTCTAGTCAATATAGGTTTAACCTTTTTTGACCTGATTGGACTACCAATAGTAAAGAAATATCCCATCCCCCAAAGGATGGGTGAACTCTCCTATGTACACTTTTAACCTTTTTCAGGCATAGGAGTCTATCAGTGAAAAAGAGACCCCACTGGAGTCTTCTTCATGCTTTCAGACTCTCTAAAATTGAAAGCACCATTGAGCATTTACTTTCTTGGGCTCACTAAAAATCCACGAGATCGTACCACAACAATGTCTTTAGACACCACCCCACATATAACAGTTTGGCAGCATGCCCACTTTGGGTCACCTTTGTTCATAGTACTCTGTGATGTGTCTTCATTGGATCCCATCAATACCAAAAGTGTCTACCTCCCACAAGTATTTCCCATCTGCAGTTACATTCCCAGTATTACAGCTATGATCCCTTTCCCATGAGTCGGTCTCATTTGCTGCCTAGTCTGCCCTGCTGTCATACTCTGAACAAAGGAAGTTTGAGTCCCTTGTGATTCCCTGCCCCTATTCCACCTCCCCCACCCCATTCAGTGGGTCAGTCCTCATATTGTCTCACATATTTTGGTTATCTCCCTCGCGCTTCTAGTCAAGGAAACACCATTTCCTCGGCTAGTTGCAAGTCTCCCTTTGTCGACGACAACACACATATTCCATAGGATAGACCCAGAGGTCCCTGTATCCTGGTTTCATTAACCTCATTGATGAGTTACTTGGATCACTTGAGAGGAGTTCTCAGTGCCTCTCAGGATGCTTGTGTCTCACGTGCTCGACTACAACTACATCAGCACACCATTGAGATTCGTACAGGGTATTGGTCTGTGCAGTATTAGGTCAAAGACCCCAGATGTCACCTAAATCTAGCACATTGATGAGCCTATTTGAGGGACCCAAACAGGCTCATGTCCCTTGTGATTTCTAGGTTGCGTTGGAGATAGTGTTAAGAAGCCCCAGAATAGTGCTTCTATATAGATTTATGATTGATACATCATATTTGTACCACAGAGACTCTGACTCTCCATCAGTGAGTCCCTATAATTATGTACCATTCCAGATCCAGCAGACCATCAGTCATTAAGATATAACATTTGATGAGAATTCCATGGGTTGAATGTAGCAGTTCTTTAGATCAGTATTGTATTCATCCTCTTATTGAGGCAAACACTATTCTAACAATAGTTGTACACGTTCAACTCTTGCATCATAGAGCTTAGATCACATTATTATTTTGACATCATTACGAGCATGGGGATGCTTGCCTTGTCCATATACATGTCACACATTGTTTGTATCTAACCCATTGATGCGAACCATATTAATACAAAAACCAAAATCCAACATGCCCCAGCCCAGGAAGCACCACCTCTCCCCAGAAAATCCTATGATGTCCGTCATCCATACGATGAGCTCTTTCCCTCACACATCAAGGGGCAATCTGTTAACCCAAAAAATCCCTCAATGAGCTCTACATGAGCTACACCACCAAAATACATCTATTTCACTATCCTCAATTGATCCCCACACCCTTGCAAAGGCTCAAAAACATAAAAAGGGTTTAAAAACCCCTAAAAGGAGCCAACATAGCTCTCATAGGGGCTAAAACCTCCAAGAAGGGGATAAAACCTCCTCTCAAGTCATTCACCCCCTCTCCTCGATAGCTCCACAATCCAAGACTCCATCCCATAGAGAGGTGCTTCCAAGGCTAGAGCATGGTGGCCCATTTCCACAAAAGGCTAAAGGTGTAACCATTTATTTATATTGATAGTTTAGTTTTATGGATTATTTTGGTTGTAGGTTTATGTTCTCATAGTTTGCTGCAGGTTTTCCTCTGATTTCCTATAGCCATTTCTCATTTTTTCTAACATTTTCTTGCAGGGTTTCATGGCTCAGAGCTAACATTTCCTTGCAGGGTTTTCTTTCACCCACAGGAACCCTACCCTTCCGTTCTATAGACAGAAGGTAGTTGTTTATGCTCATAGCTAGGGTGAAATCCCTACTACAGTTTGGCAACCATACCAGGTCAATCCCAAAGGATCCTTGGGTTTTTCTTTTTTTTCCAGTTTAATAAATCTTTTCTTAGTTAGTTTATTTTCATTTTTTGTCATTTATATTGCCAGTTGAGCCCTCTTAAGGCTGACCTGAGCCCGTTTGGCCATAGTACCTATTACTGTTAGCCATTCTCAGCTCTGATTTTTTAGTTTTTTAATTTTTCTGGCCATATCTCTCATATAAAGCCGAAAAGAGCGACCGATTTGCCTATTTAGGCCCAAAAATTGCGACCTATGAATTTTTTTTTGGCCCAGACGTGGATTTAGTCCCTAAAGGCACGACCTAGTTGCTCATTTAGGCTCGAAAAGTGCAACTTCACTCCCAAGAGCCCGATCGTGCATGTTTTCAGTTTTTGGGTGACCCCCTCACCTATTTTTTGAAAAAATAAGCGACCCCCTCACTACATTTTCCCTAAAAAGGGCGACCTATCTCTCAGGATTCGGGTTTTTTGCTATTCGGACTGTCCGTGTGGCTCAACCGCCATTATCCAATAGCCTATTTCCTTCTGCATACAATTTATGTAAATCGATGATAGATTTGATTAGTTATTAACACATATGAATCTATTTTAAGTCTTAACTAAAGTACCATAAGTTAGTTTTCAATTTTAATTAAACATTGGAAATTAAACCCTTGCCTAGCCCTTCCTCCTCTACCCATCATCACCCTCCGGGGTATTCTGGGATAAGACGAAGGGTCAAGCTCATATATTAATAGGCAATTGCACTTGTGATTTCTTTAGACCACTAATAATAGGTGACTTGGAAGGTAGAGGGGGTGGTAGGCCCAAGGGGCCTCACGGCGTTCGCATCCTCCCTATTGGCTCACCTTATGCTCGGAGAGTGACCTGAGGATCTACGGGTGGGATTAGTCCCATTGTGTTGAGAGCCCAACACTCTTTCTTGGTAAAAAAGGAATATACAGATGTAAGGTAGTCACCTAGCAAGTCTACCATAGTTCAGGTTCACTAGTTGCATGTTTCAAGTTTTCTGTTAAAAAATTCACTAGTTTCATAATAGGCTTCCCATTCTGTAATCTCTATAACAACCCAGAAACATCTATGAAGTATTCATAAACCATAGCTATAGTCACTAAATTAATAACAAAAAATAATCTAAAAATGGAAAATATTTCATACACTGAACATGCACACAACCACACCAAGTAAGATAACCAAACTCAATCCATGACGCTGAGCAAACCATTAAAATATATCAATTTACATTAATTCAAAATCTTGCAGTCTTTGAGGACATAAGTCCCTAACTTCCTTAACCATGGGAAGTACTTGGGATCAGCCCTGAAACTCATTATGAGGAGTACCATGGGAACCCCAAAGTAGCTGACCACTGAGAGGAATTGCTAAGTGAAACAAGAAATGACCCCTACCGATTGACTAGCACTCTCGTGAGGAAAAATACAAGCACTGTCTCCTAGAAGTATTGGTAGTCGAGTGACGACCTGAAAGCTAATAGGAATCCACTAAAACTAGGGACCAGAATGTCATTACCATATTACACCACTTGATCTACCAACTAGACACAATTGATCCCCCACGCTCTTCTTCACACCTAAGAGGTGATCCACCACAGTTCGGGTCCTTGAATCAACATCGTCAAGACCACTCTCAATGACCCTCTACATCATCAGAAGACCACATAGCCTCTGATTTAGACTTAGGATCATATCAATCTAAGCCATATTTACACACTGCACCATCTAGCCACATGCCTAGCGCAAACCCGGATCCACTTTCATTAGAGGAAATTTGGGGTCTAAAATGGGCCTTATAAGAAAACGCGCCAACAATAAGTTCTTGTGAGTTGGAATTCAAGAATCAATAGAATTACAATAAAATGAGTCAACCATAATGGTTGAATTGACATATTTGTCATAAAAAAAACTACTTTTTTCGTTTGTATTTTCGACATATCTCCCTGTGTTTTTACTCAAATTTCGATCGGGAGAGCTCATTGGATGCGTAATTTGATTTTGCATCCAACGAGTACCCACATTGCATACTTTTGATGGACCCATCAAAAGTATGCAGTGTGGCTACTCGTTGGATGCAGAATTTACGAACACAAAAAGTAGTTTTTTTTCCTTTTTCCTCCAAAATTAATAAATATTATTTTTATTTTTTTTTAGGAGGCCCATTTTAGACCTCAAAATTCCTCTAATGTCGGCTTGGTGATTGGTAGTGGACCCATGTCCATACCTCACACCACCACCAACACCCTTGCAAGTGGTCCTAGTACTACCATGCAGACTGTCCTAACTCAAATACCTCCACCTGCACCCACCAGTCAAACTGTCCCACTTGTCATACCTAGGGTTAGTGGCCCTTCCACTCACACTGTCCCACTTACCATACCTGGGGGCAGTGGCCCGTCCACAACTGTGCCACAAGTACCCACAGTTGTGCAGGTACATCATGTTTCTGCAAACCCCACCAACATTGCTGGTCCTTCCCACATCAACCTTGGGTCAAACCTCCCTTTCATGGAATGCCTCAACTTTCCTAACTTGTCTAGGTTAACTAATGACCCTATCTATCATTAAGCCTTTTGCCATCCCATTCCAACCAAGATCCCCTCAGACATCCCTAAGTTTGAAGGGAAGGTAGGGGAGTGCCCCCAAAACCATATAATGGCGTTTCACCTATGGTGCTCATTAAACAACATCATAGATGATTTGGTTAGTCTCAGACTTTTCCAACGCACCCTCACAAGTGCTGCAGCCAAGTGGTACATTGAGCTACCACAAGCCAAGTACCCAGACTTCAACTCCTTGGCCTTTATGTTCCTGCAGTATTTCCAGCTCCCCATAAGATATGATGAAGGAGTGTAAATCTTGCTATCTTGCCTCCAAAAAACTGTGGCCCACATAACTGACCACATCCATGAGTGGCGGTGGCATTGCAGCTTGTGCAAGATCAAGCTCGATAACAAAATCTTCCTTGACTAGTTCTTAAAAACATTGCTTCCACCCATGGCCAAAGAAGTCACCTCCGAACGTCCCCAAATAGAGGAAGAGGCCATCTTGAACGGCCAATAGTTTGACCTTATTTACACACAGTATGGATACCTCTACACCATCATTCTAGACACTCCCCGTGCAGGTACCTCTTATTGGGATTTGCTGAGAGTATCCCATGCTACATATGGAATTATAGGCTCTATCTCCCATCACTCACAACACCATATGACACCGCCTATGATGCCACCACACCCAAGAAACACCCTTAGTGTTTCCCACCCAAATCAAGCTCCCCACTATTCAAGGATGATCTCTCATTCCGGAGCCACAAATTCCTACACACAACCCTTGCCACAACAACATGCCTATGCACCAACTTGGTCGACACAACAATATTTGTGACAAATTCTTGGATTTATAGCCCCCCCAACTCCCCTAGTTTACTATGTACCACCTATGCAAGCCTTTCTATCCCTCGCCCCAGCTCCATCAACACCTGCAGGACAAGTTTTTGCTCAACAGAATCGTCCCAACCAACCAACCCATAATAACCAACAAGGGCAAGGTAGAAATAACCGAGCTAGGAATCGGGGAAAAAACCAACCACAAGGAGGTGGCCAAAAACCAAACCCACCTAGACACAATGCTCCGTTATGGACAAATCAGCCATGAAAACTATGTGACGTCTATGGGCACTATACACATGAGTGCCCCTTCATGGGCTGTGCCAAGCAGGTTCTTCACAGCGAAGCTCAGCACAACACCAATACAGTTGTCCCAACTCAACCCAACTCAACACTACCCGGCCCCCCACCCATGGTGCTCCAAAACCCATTACCACTCCAAGGGTATGTAGCAACCGCACCCATGACCCCACCTGCCCCCACAGCCCCTATTGTGGTACCACCTACAAAGATAAGGGTTCATCACTTGCTAGTGATGACAACTGACAAGGTCAACTTACAGACTAGGAAGAACCAATATGGGTCCACTACCAAAAGTGCTGACCCATCAGCAGCATCCACATCCAAGGCCATAAACATACCTCTTCACTTACCGCATTTTCCCCCATGCCCCCCCATGCGACGGGTTTCCAACAATGCCATGTCTAGAGCTGCAGTGAACTATAGCATCATTGATGACTTGGTCGAGTCACCTACAGCCATGTCGGCTCTCGAGGTGCTCAAAACATGCTTGCCACAGCGAAAAGCGTTGTTATTTGCACTAGGTGTGGTGGTCCCCTCCAATTCTAGATTGATCACATTTAATATGGATCAAGGAGAACCCAGAATTCCATCCACCATTGCCTTTCAAATTCAAGTCTCAATCCAAAATTTGTTGGTCCATTGATGCATCGTTGACGAAGGGGCATCCACCTGTGTTATGTTAACATCTATCTGGCATAAAATTGGATCCCCTACCCTCCAACCATCCACTACTACATGTCATGCTTACAATGGTCACCCCACCAGGTCCTAAGGCATCCTTCCACATGTTCCAATCACTTTAGTAGGGAAGACAGTCCTAATTGACATACAGGTGGTCAATGCACAGTTGGACTATAACCTACTCTTGGGATGAAGCTACATGTACACCATGAGATCTGTGGCATCCACTATGTTTCTCCTTATTATGTCCCCTCATGACGAGAATATTGTGATGGTGGATCAACTAACTTAACATGATCCTGTTGAGGCCTGGAAAATCGTAGGCGGAAACAGTAAGGGATTCTCCCCAATCAGCGTTCCCAACTAGCCCGCTAACTGTTTGGTATAGGGAATCCGTCCGGTTTGCGGTCCGGCTACCGTGAGTCAAGTGACAAAAACAAAGCTTTAACGGTTGCGTCCCGGTCCACCGAGTTTTTGTATTTTAACTTAAGAGATGAAATGCACGTGCCTAACTAAGTGCAAGGTGATTAGACTGCGAGGGGCGGTCACGATGTGATGCGCAGGTTCTTACCTCTCGTCTTAGACCCGCAGGAAACCAAATCACATACAATAAGAAACAAACTAATTATCTAAACTATCCCTAGGGAGCGAGCCATCAATTTTAAGTGAGTAATTCAATTTTTTGCGCATGCAATATGAAGGACTACATTTAGCTGATACTCCATTCAAACACATGATCAATCACAAATATTTAACAACCAGGTAGCCGATTGCGGTATGAAAACCAATATTACTCACATGGAAAGATCATGAAAATACCGAAGAACATTTAATAAGAGCTCGTAGGTTCAGGAAACTAAACATTCTCACAG
The DNA here is from genome assembly GCA_001517045.1 of Pseudotsuga menziesii. NCBI lineage: Eukaryota > Viridiplantae > Streptophyta > Pinopsida > Pinales > Pinaceae > Pseudotsuga > Pseudotsuga menziesii. The sequence goes on along the minus strand of LPNX011113838.1, from coordinate 89,255 downwards.
TAAATGAAAAGCAGCTAAAAACGAAAATAGTTCCTTTTCAACATCATTCATTGAAACGCATTGGTACATCCCATTTCACTTTCTCCAACCAGGTAAATTTGCAGTTTCCTTTTGCAAAACGAAGTAGTTCCTCTTACAAGCAAACATTACAATTTTTTCCAGGGGAAAAATCCCCTGTTCAGTCAGGATTCCCCTTATTTAAACTACAACTCCTGCCTTCTGGGTTTCCCTCAGCGTGTGACCTTTCAGCGTCCTTGATGGTTCAGTTTCTTCTCTGGTCGTTGCGTTCTCCCAATCATTTTCCATAGGCGTTTATCTTCTGACCGTAACTGCTGAAACTGCCTCCTCGTTGTCTCTGTCATTTGTTTGTTTTGTCCTTTTCCTCACTCTGAATTGCTTCAGCGATCTATGGAATTATCCCTGCAGACAACATTGGTGTATTATCCACTAAACTGAGATATTGGGCATTGAAAATTTCTAACCATAATAATAAATTCACAAGGGGCTAGCCTGGTTCATCCGGGCGAGAACTCGTGGCAACACTAAATCGGCGGTCGGGCGATACTTAGATCGGGCGGGAACAGACTTCTGCATCGGATGGGGAAAGGCTTCAGGAGCCGCAACGGCGGAGGAGCATAAGAACCAGGTAAGTGACAGCACGGGTGATAAAGGAAACCGGACGCCGGAGAGGAGGGTATCGGAGGCTAGATTTCTCTACCACCCGCAACGACGGATGATGCAAAGGCTGAGTGACGTGGATGGGAGAAAAGAGCAGTGAGTCGGACATCGGGTGAAACTCTAATTGGGAGATGACTCTATCCTCCTGGCCGCAACGGTGGGAAATCAGAAACTTAGGAGCAAGCGATCAGAACAAACGAATCGGGCGTCGGGTGTAACTCCAATCGGGCAAAAGTTTGATCCAGGAGCCACAACGGCGGGTGAGTTGAGGTTCAGCATCTTCCAAAAGAGGTCCGATCCAAAGTGAAAACCAACAGCGTTAAGGATCAATTACAGCCAAAAAACATTTTTTCTTTGCTAAGGCAACATTTTCATGTTCTATGAGTATTAAACAGACCACATGACCCGAACTAAACTGAACGAGGCAGACAAAATAGCGGGTATTCAACTTCAAGACGAATAGATATGTTCGAGGGGCCAAGCCTTTAACAATCAATCCAAGCAAAATGATGAGGAGGGGTCCCAGAGTTTAAGTGAAAAAACGGGGAGGAAAAGTTGCGGCAGCAACAACTGGCGATTTCCTGGTGAACCTAGATCTCTGGGTGATTTCTTTCTTGAATGGCAAACTGTTCCAAAACAAATGTATCCATTGAACTCTTCTAGCTATACAGATTTCTCAATAACAGAAGTGTGTACCTTAATCATTGATATCAGTCCAGTTTGGGCGATGAAAGTCAAGATTTTAGAGTCCGGATAACTCTGCTGAGGCCAAAATATGAGTTCATTATTAATTTTGTTTTCAGGTAGCTGACGACATTGGACACCACAGGATTGTAGCAGGTGATGAACAGAAACGTTCATTTGTTCCTCACTCCCATGTCATTTTAGCAACTTTTGTGCTTTTTGGATTTTGTCCCCCTATGATGCGAGTCTTCGTGCGTGCCTTTCTTACTGAATTTCAATAAAGGATCCTCTATCCCATAGTGCCCTTTTGTGTGAGCGATGTGCTTAAAGTTTCAGCTCACGGACGAAGAGGATCATTGGCAAATTAGTACTTTATGATTTAGATTTAGCTCTGAAGCATGATGTTTTCATAGGAATTCTTACTCTTATCTGCTTTCTGGCATTCATTTCCTGGCATGGGATCATTTATATTAACACTCTGTTCATCTTGCTCTTCTCCATGGGTCCCCTGTCATCGCCCCTTAGACTTTTGAGTGTAAAGTGCACGGAGCCTCGGCATAGTATTCCAGACTTTTGAATCTGATTGACCTTACAGGGGTTCAAGCTAGACCTCAATGCACACAAAGGGTTTCGAGAGACTATTTGGTGGAATGAATTCATATGGAACCCACAGTCTAACTATTCAACAAATGTTTACCATTTCCAGAAATTTGGGGTTCCCCACATAACCACGAGTTAACCACCTTTATTGAAAACAAAGACTCAACTTAAAACAAATGACAGCATAACTCAACACAGCTTATTTATGTACAAGTCAGAAATCTCAAAAACAACTTAAGAAAAATAAGGTTTGAGAACCAGACCATTAACTGGCAGGTTCTCCTCCCATCCTTGTAAATCCTGTAACATATAAGTAGCAGGGCCAAGCTTAGCGGTGATTTGAAACGGACCTACCCATAACTGTTGGAACTTAGTGTGCTTCCCTTTCTCATCGTGGGGGTGATCCCATTTGAGAACAAGGTCTCCTACTTCCAGGTCCTTTTTTCCAGCTTTATGTTTGTCAAACCATCTCTTCACTACCTCCTGCTACTGTTGGAAACGCTCTCTAGCTCTGGATCGGGTCTCCTCTGCTTTCAGAAGATTGTATATTCTTATTTGGAGAACCTCATCATCCGACCCCCTAGACTCCTGAGCTAGTATGGAATATGGGATCATGATGTTGGGGGGCAAGATGGCTTCCTTACCGTATACAAGGGTAAAGGGTGACACTCCTATTGCAGACTTGGGGGTGACTCTGTCAGCCCACAGGGCATTGGGTAAGGCTGAGTTCCAACTTCGCTGGTTTTCTATGACGGTCTTTTTCAGGATTCTAATGAGGTTTTTATTTGAGGATTCAGCTAGGCCATTCCCTTGCGGATAATAGTTAGAAGAATAATGTAATTTTATACCTTTCTCATGAGCAAATGCAGTGAATTTAATGGATGAAAAGTATTTAGCATTATCAAAAACTAATGAACTTGGAACCCCAAACCTGGTCATGATATGGTCTTGCAGAAAACTGATGACTTCGTCTTCGTTTATCTTGCGCAATGGGATGGCTTCGACCCAGCGAGTGAAATAATCAGTTGCAGTAAGAATATACTTATGTAGCAGGGAGGAATTTGGCTTTATTTCTCCAATGACGTCTATTACCCATTGCTCAAAAGGCTCTGTGATCATTACAGGCTTTAGAGGTGCTGCTGCTCTAGGTTGTTTTCCACCACATCTCTGGCAAGTATCACATTTTCTGACGTGCGCATGTGCGTCCCTAAAGAGTGTTGGCCAATAGTAACCGGCCCTAAGGATTTTGTGGGCTGTAGTGTCTCCTGAATAATGTCCACCGGCCGGACCATCATGCAATTCAAACATTACTTTCTCAGCGTCTTCTCTTTCTAGGCATCTTAGGAGGACCCCATCATAGTTTCTTCTGAATAATATGCCCTCTACGAGTTGGTAGGAAGCTGACTTTAGACACAAAGCTCTTCTTTGTTTGGAACTCCAATGTTCAGGCAACACCCCTGACTGCAGGTAATGTACAAGGTCTCTATACCAAGATTCAGGAGCTGTGAATAAAGGACAAACATCCCTCACATGAAACTCAGCTTCATCATCCCATGCTTCATTAGAGGAAATTTGGGGTCTAAAATGGGCCTTATAAGAAAACATGCCAAAATAAGTTTTTGTGAGTTGGAATTCAAGAACCAATAGAATTTCAATAAAATAAGTCAACCATAATGGTTGAATTGACATATTTGTCATTAAAAAAAACTACTTTTTTTGTTCGTATTTTCGACATATCTCATTGTGTTTTTACTCAAATTTTGATCGGGAGAGCTCGTTAGATGCGTAATTTGATTCTGCATCCAACGAGTACCCACACTGCATAGTTTTGATGAACCCCACTGCCCCAAAAACAAGAAATACCTAAAAAATGTGATGATGACATCATCACCACGTTTTTTCAAGTATTTCTTGTTTTTGGGGTAGCGAGGTCCATCAAAAGTATGCATTGTGGGTACTCATTGGATGTGGAATCAAATTCCGCATCCAACGAGCTCTCCCGATTGAAATTTGAGTAAAAACACAATGAGATATGTCGAAAATACGAACACAAAAAGTAGTTTTTTTCTTTCTTCCTCCAAAATTAATCAATATTATTTTATTATTTTAACTATTATTTTATTATTTTAACTATTATTTTATTATTTTCCTTAGGAGGCCCATTTTAGACCCCAAAATTCCTCTAATGTGCTCTTCATCATTACTGCTTCCAGTCATCAGCCTACATAACCCCTGACCTTTCACTATAGTGGCTGGTTTGAATTCCAAGTCGTATTCTTGAAGGGCTGTTACCCATTTGCCCCTTCTTTCTCCCAATTCCTTTTGAATGAGAAGGGATCTTACAGCTGGGTAAAGGACTATTACCTTGGTTCAATTTTTTAGTATATAAGGCCTGAATTGCTTGACTGCCTTAAATGCTGCGTAGGCCTGTTTGTCAATGGCTGGGTAGTTTAATTCAGCTCCTTGCAGCCCAGTACTCATAAAAGAAATTGGGCATTCATCACCCCCGTCTTCCTTTTGTGTAAGTATGGCTGCCAATGAATCATCGGACGCAAATGTATATATAATAAAATCCTTGTCAAAATCTGGACTTTTCAGAGAGGGCGCATGTGCAACAGCAGTCTTGATTTTACTGAAAGCATTCTTTTATGTTTCAATCCACTTAAATTGTGTATTTTGCTTAACCATCTGCTGCAATGGTTTAACAGTCTGGGAAAAATCAGGCACAAACCTACGCACAAAATTTATCGTTCCCATGAAGGATTGCATCCCTTTTTTGTTATGAGGCATAGGGATTTTCTCAATAGCCTTAATTCTTTCTGGATCTATGGATATACCCCTCTTTGAAACTATATGCCCCAGTAACTTGCCTTCGGTAACCGCGAACACGCACTTCTTAGGATTGAGGGAAATACCATATTTCCTGTAGCATTCAAAGATTTGCTTTAAGTGGAACGCATGCTCCCCTCTTTTCTTTGAAAAAATCATGATGTCGTCTAGGTAGACCACCACACTTCGCCCAATCAGTCCGCAAAAAGCTATGTCCATCGCTCTCTGAAATGTTGCGCCAGCATTAATCAGTCCAAAGGGCATTCTTCTATATGCAAAAGTTCCCCATTTAGTTCTAAATGTTGTCTTCAATCGATCTTCTTCGGATACCAATACTTGGTTGTAGCCAGAGAAACCATCTAACAATGAAAACATTTCAGAACCAGAAACCATCTGAAGCAATTGCTCCATGGGAGGTACCGGGTAGTTGTCTTTATCCGAGGCGCGGTTTAAGTTTCTGAAATCCACGCACAGTCTGATTTCTCCAGACTTTTTCCTGACAGGCACCAGGTTTGACACCGATTCAGAATGCCTGACTTTAAAGATGATCCTAGCATCCAGCAATTTCTTCACCTCGCTTTGAATCAGCGGCTCCAGCTTGGGGTGCATTTTTCTTAACGGCTGTTGATATGGCTTGATGCCAGCTTTAATAGGAATGATATGCTTAATAATACTAACGTCGTAAGTTTTCAAATCTGCATACATCCAGGCGAAGACATCCTTGTACTGCTTGAACAGACTGAGAAACTTGCCCCTTTCCACGGGTGAACAACTTTTGTCGAGGTTCACGAACTTAGGATCCGTTTCAATCCCTAAGTTAATTAGCTCGAACTGTAGAGTTGAGCTGTGTGTCTTCACATTAGCGGGTCTTCTAAATTTCTCATTCAAGTCAAACATTTTTTCCAACGTCCTGACTCCTTTGGGAATGAAATTGTTATATTTCATCTCAGCCTGATGTTCCTCATCGTCTATGATAGCCCCTTTAAAGACTTCATCGTTTGTCAAGCATTCAATTATCTATTGATCATCATCAAATACTCGCAGGTTGGTGATCATATCCGGTACTGAAGGCCTGAAAAGTAATTCAATAGATCATTTGTTATTAGTGGGAACCAGCCTGGCAGCTGATGTAGCTAAAAGATCAGCAGCTGCGTTTTTTATCCTTGGGATTGAAATAATGTTAAATGCATGAAATTGTCTAAGCAAATCCCATACCTCGTTTTGGTAAGCTTTCAAGTGAGGGGAGACACAATGTATTTGATTTCTTATTTGTTTCACAACTATTTCTGAGTCCCCAAAAACTTTTAAATTACTAACCTCTAGCTCGATCGCTTTCTTGAGTCCCTGCAATAATGCTTCATATTCGGCTGTATTGTTAGTACACTCAAACTCTAATCTACAAGAAAGGAAGTGTCTATTTTCATGTGGATCAATAAGGATGCAGCCGGCCCCTGACCCCTCTAACGTCTTCGAGCCATCAAAGTAGAAAGTCCAGAAAACATTATCTACTGAAAGTGAATTTACTCCTATGGCTAAATCTACTATTTTACAGTCAAGCTCATCAGCCTGAGAGAAACGAGGGAGATCAGGCTGAGTGTCAGATGTGCTACTAGCTTCTTCCGCTTGATAATTCCCTGGTTCTAGTTCAAGAAAGTAGTTTCCCAATACAGATTCAACTGGTACATTCTTCTCATCCAATTGAGTGATGTTATACTTCATGTAAGGTTCTCTCAAAACTTTGATTTGATTGGGACTTCCTTTGTACGGTAACCAAATATGTGACCAATCTGAAGCGAAATACCCATTCAATTTAGCTGACCAATCCCTACTCAGGACCAGGCCGTAAGCATCTGGTATGTCAGCCACTACGATGTTAATAACTTGGCATACTCTGCTATCAGACGCTAGGTGGATTAGGACGTCCTCCATTTCACCAATCACCTTAACGTCTGTCCTGTCCAATTGCACCACCCTCCACGTGGATGGCTTAGGCTACCCATTTATTTTCTTGCATACCGATATGGGCATGACATTAATTGACACCCCTAAGTCTACTAGACAATTGTGCACGTTATGATTGAAAACTTCAAATGTCAGGAGGAAAGGTGGATGTTTAGTTTTAGACATACCTCCGGTGCTAGCTTCTCCGATTTCTTCTTCATCCCGGGGCTTATTTTCAGTGGGTAGTTTCTCTTCAGACGTTTCAAGTGCTTTCAGCAGTTTTTCTTTCTGTTGAGGTACTTTGCACATTTCGAACAATGGGACGTTTGCTTTTACCTTCTTCAAATCTTCAACAATGTCATATTCAATTTGTGATCTAGTGGGATGAGATTTACCAGCACTTATGTTCTCTTGATTTGACTCAGGTGATGTTCTGTTCTGTCTAGGGTCTGGGCTGGTAATAGTGAATTCCGGTATCTGATCAGCCAAGGCCTTGTCTTGAAACTTTTTCCTGACATTCCTTTGCAGCCTCCTGATCTTTGAGAGTAAAAGATTGTCATCACTAACCGTCCCTTTACTTCTAGTTGTCACGTTAGCCTCTCTGACCCCTTTGCGTCCTTGAGTATTTTCCTCTTCAGCGTGGAGCATGGAAACAGAACTCCATAATTCCATAGTCTCTTCCTCCTGTTCTTTTGTAGAGTTGGAAGCAACACTTTCTTTCCTCTCCTCATCATCTTCTTCTGTCAGCCTGGAATCCAACATCTAATTCATGACCAATGTCATTGAATTTATCCATTGCGGACAGTTCTTTTCAGAGTGAGGCTGCTGATGAAAAGTATAGAAGTTTTCCATACCTATGTCTGTCAAATTCATGGATGCATTCCTTGGAGGAGGAGGTTGGGTCTGATTGCTGTCTTCTCTTTTCTTATAGTATGGCCTGTAGAACTTTTGTGCTTCTTTTTCTTTCTCTAAATCTATGATCTTGTTAGAGAGATTTTGCACCATTTTGGCCATACCTTCATAGTCTGGTGCTTTCTCCTCTTTGGGCTTAGTAAACAGTAAGGTTTTCCTTTTCTCCCCTCACTGTTCAGGATAATCTTCGACGCTCTCCCTTTCATCCTCCACCACTTCTGCCTCTTCATAAGTCTCCGTCAAAGTAGGCTTGGCCCTACCTTTTGCAAACATGGCTAAATCAGGACCCAAAGCTGAAGTATAGTATTCAATCAGTACTTTGTCTGAAGGCTTATCTATTTCAGAGAAATTTTTTAGATATGCTGCAAACCTTTGTGTAAAGCTGTGCACCTTTTCTTTTTTCTCTTTCTTCAATGCACACAGTCCTTTCATGAGGGCAGCGTGAGTCTTTTGGACGACATACTTACTTCTGAATATCCTCTCGAAATTATCCCAGTCTGGGATTGAATTGGCGGGCAATCCAAAATACCACGAGGCCGCAGCTCCTTTGAGGGTATGCGGGAATAGTCTACAAACCACATCTTCGTGCTCCCCTGCCCTTAGTCCTTCTAATGCCAAGTAGAAACTCTGTAGATGATCATCCACCAGGATTTTTTCGTTTGGGTCAAATTTGGGTAGTAGCTTCTCAAAGGCTTGGGGTAGGTCATGCAAAGGTGGGGTCGGTTCAAAGGCGATCTGGCTTTCCATGCGGGTGGTGGAGGATTAGGTGGGGGTTGATTGGCGTTAACACCGGCCATGAGTCTGGGTGGAGAGTGAGGAGGTGAAACAGTCGGGGTGTGAGGACGTGAACCAACGGGGGTGTGAACAGGAGAGTTGTACGGAGTGTCTGGGCCTATTTGGTTCAAAGGAAATTCGACCTCCTGTAAGGCAGTTTCCACAAGCTATTCCCAGTCTCCAACCAACACTGAATCTTCAATTCGAGGACGGTATTTCTTCTTGTACTCTCTTCTAGGAAATTCGGGAATAATTGGCAACCCTCCAATATTCTTTACATAAGCACGGGTATGTCTTCTTAGATCATTTACAATCTCATTGCGAACAGGATATAGATGTTCTCTGTTTTCTTCTTCTGGAAATGGATTACGCGGTCCACTACTTTCAGAACTGTAACCAGCGAAATGTTCTCTGTAAAACGGGTTTCCTCGGCCATCCATGCACTAGCGACCCTCCTTCTAGCGCCAAAACTGTTGAGGCCTGGAAAATCCCAAGCAGCAACAGTAAGGGATTCTCCCCAATCAGCGTTCCCAACTAGCCCGCTGACTGTTTGGTATAGGGAATCCATCCGGTTTGCGGTTCGACTACCGTGAGTCAAGTGACAAAAACAAAGCTTTACCGGTTGCGGCCCGGTCCACCGAGTTTTTGTATTTTAACTTAAGAGATGAAATGCACGTGCCTAACTAAGTGCAAGGTGATTAGACTGCGAGGGGCGGTCATGATGTGATGCGCGGGTTCTTACCTCTCATCTTAGACCCGCAGGCAACCAAATCACATACAATAAGAAACAAACTAATTATCTAAACTATCCCTAGGGAGCGAGCCATCAATTTTAAGTGAGTAATTCAATTTTTTGCGCATGCAATATGAAGGACTACAGTTAGCTGATACTCCATTCAAACACATGATCAATCACAAATATTTAACAACCAGGTAGCCGATTACGGTATGAAAACCAATATTACTCACATGGAAAGATCATGAAAATACCGAAGAACATTTAATAAGAGCTCGTAGGTTCAGGAAACTAAACATTCTCACAGTAAATGAAAAGCAGCTGAAAATGAAATAGTTCCTTTTCAAATTCATTCATTGAAACGCATTGGTACATCCCATTTCACTTTCTCCAACCAGGTAAATTTGCAGTTTCCTTTTGCAAAACGAAGTAGTTCCTCTTACAAGCAAACATTACAATTTTTTCCAGGGGAAAAAGCCCCTATTTAGTCAGGCTTCCCCTTATTTAAACTACAACTCCTGCCTTCTAGGTTTCCCTCAGCGTGTGACCTTTCAGCGTCCTTGACGGTTCAGTTTCTTCTCTGGTCGTTGCGTTCTCCCAATCATTTTCCATAGGCGTTTATCTTCTGACCGTAACTGTTGAAACTGCCTCCTCGTTGTCTCTTTCATTTGTTTGTTTTGTCCTTTTCCTCGCTCTAAATTGCTTCAGCGATCTATGGAATTCTCCCTGCAGACAACATTGGTGTATTATCCACTAAACTGAGATATTGGGCATTGAAAATTTCTAACCATAATAATAAATTCACAAGGGGCTAGCCTGGTTCATCCGGGCGAGAACTCGCGGCAACACTAAATCGGCGGTCGAGCGATACTTGGATCGGGCGGGAACAGACTTCTGCATCGCATGGGGAAAGGCTTCAGGAGCCGCAACGGCGGAGGAGCATAAGAACCAGGTAAGTGACAACATGGGCGATAAAGGCAACCGGAAGCCGGAGAGGAGGGTATCGAAGGCTAGATTTCTCTACCACCCGCAACGGCGGATGATGCAAAGGCTGAGTGACACGGATGGGAGAGAAGAGCAGTGAGTCGGACGTCTGGTGAAACTCTAATCGGTAGCTGACTCTATCCTCCCGGCCGCAACGGCGGGCAATCAGAAACTTAGGAGCAAGCGATCAGAACAAATGAATCGGGCGTCGGGTGTAACTCCAATCGGGCGGAAGTTTGATCCGGGAGCCGCAACGGCGGGTGAGTTGAGGTTCAGCATCTTCCAAAAGAGGTCCGATCCAAAGTGAAAACCAACAGCGTTAAGGATCAATTACAGCCAAAAAACATTTTTTCTTTGCTAAGGCAACATTTTCATGTTCTATGAGTATTAAACAGACCACACGACCCGAACTAAACTGAACGAGGCAGACAAAATAGCGGGTATTCAACTTCAAGACAAACAGATATGTTCGAGGGGCCAAGCCTTTAACAATCAATCCAAGCAAAATGATGAGGAGGGGTCCCAGAGTTTAAGTGAAAAATCAGGGAGGAAAAGTTGCGGCAGCAACAGATCCACAAGGGATAATGGCACCAACCAACGTTATCCCTACCATCGACACTACTATTGACACCACAACCACTCGTAGGCCTTGGGTTGTTCACCAACTCCTCTATCATGACTCCCTTCCCCTTCGTGCCAACTCCACTGACACCAAGTGATACCATGTATTTGTGCATGCTATCATCTAGCACCGGTACACCCAAACCCCAACCACATCTGCAGCTCCATTTGTAGCCGCAACCCCATCCACAGTTGCAAACTCAGTCGCAACCTCAACCTCAGTTACCATGGAAATAGTGGGGTTCATTCCCACTCAACACGATCCTTTTCCTTTTCCTTTTCCTACCATCCAAGATCGTGAGTAAGTCTATCTTGGCAACCCGCAATTTACTGGATTTCACATTGGGAGTTCCTATGTGGTACCTTGAACCACCTACCGTACCTCTGAGGCCCTAGGATGTGTTGACTCATGTCCAGCCAGTTAAGATGATGTTTCACCTACCTCTGGGTCCCTCAAAGACTCCTCCTGTTTCCAATCCTGCCCCTCTTCCTCCAACAGAGACTAGGGGCAAGGCCACCAAAACCACAACCAATACCATTTACATGATCACTAGCACCAGTCACCCTTCCATCTCATCGACCATGGAATATCCACCTGATCTACTCTGGAACCACTTACGCGATGACAAAGAGATATGTAATACCACCATTGGTTTTACCCCATTCCCTTTAAACCATAATGTGGAATCGGTTCTTCCTACAAAATACCATATTCCGTCACCCCACCTTGCCAACGATATTCATCTCGGCAATGTGGCACACCTCTTCCCTGACTCAGATGGTCACCTCTTGAAGAAGTCGCGTAATGGGCTCTACCTCAAGAGAGTCTATGCTTGATACCACCACTATGAATCCCTTATAGCATAGTTTTTTTTCTTTTTTGTTTTGCAACATTTTTACCACAAATTAGAGACACCCTCAAATAATAGCTCTACACATGAAGGTAGCCCACTGGAGGGTGCGATACCACATCTGTGCATGCACACGGTATGTCACATATATGATTTAGCTACCACCATGCTAGTATACCATCAGGTCCCTAGACCTATCCTGGAATACCAATCAATTTGCATACCATCATGTGAATCGAACATTGTATGTTGAGCTAGCTTCATATCCATACACCCCCATTTGGGTAAGTTTTCCCCTATGCATCATGGAACTAGGGGTAGAACCACTATCTTCCAATCCAATTCATCCAAAGTCTGTTTGAAACGCCCTTCACACCTCCAAACTTAGAAGTTTGTCCTCTATCTTTAAATGAGACCATCATCTCATATTTAATAAGTAATTTTCAGGGCCACTTCCCGAAAGTTTCCTCGGTTTACGTACCACATTGTGATGAAAGTGTCTCTAGACCTTTACTTGAATCAAATTATCCTATTGCAACTTATGTGGGACCCTGGACCATCTCCCCGGAAGGCACATCATTTTATCGTTTCAGCATAAAACTGTCAAATCCGTCCACCACAGCTTACATGGGTTCTCGGAGGACGGTTCATTTCTTTCACATACATCTGGCATATAACTGCCTCTAAACTTGCACCCACATCATATGTAGTCCAGTCTGTCCATCAAAACTCACTCAAGAATTTCCTAGCCTCTGTATAAGATCCACCTCTATTTATGTGCCTTTGTCGCACCAACTCGCGTGCCTCTACCGCAATCTATCCCGTGCATGTATTGGTATGTTCAAGAGCCACCTACTCCATCCATAATGCATGGATGACCTTTGGACCACTATCCATTGTCTCGACATGGGGGCATCATCAGTTCCTCCTCGATCGGTTGACCATACCAGAGTTTCCATTAAGCTCTTTTCTTACTCCTAAAAGAATGAAAATATTGCCGAGCACAACTGCTTCCTTTCTCACTCGTTAAAATATAAGAAAGTGTGTCTACATTGTCTCATTTATCTCCTTTTGCAAACTATGTAGAATACCATCTAAAAGGGACCACATTGGCACATTCAAGCCAAGACCATTTCCCTCTTCATCATTTTATGCTTTCTTGGGCAGAGGGGCCAAACTTTACAAAAAATATCACCATGGGTTGTCATTAAGCTATTTTCAGCCTTCTCAACAAGAAAATATCGTCGAGCAAACTTGGTTTCATTCATGCTTGTAAAAGTATTTGAAGGACCATCCAGTTAGTACAGGTTTAACCTTTTCTGTCCAGATTGGACTACCAATGGTAAAGAAGTCTCCCATCCCCCAAAGGATGGGCGAGCTCTCCTATGTACACTTTTAACCTTTTTCAAGCACAAGAGACTATCAATGAAAAAAACACCCCACTTGAGTCTTCTTCATGCTTTCAAACTCTCTAAAATTGAAAGCACCATAAATAATTTACTTTCTTGGGCTCACTAAAAATCCACGAGATCGTACCACAACGGTGTCTTTAGACATGATCCCACATATAACAGTTTGGCAGCATTCACACTTTGGGTCGCCTTTGTTTAGAGTACTCTGCGGTGTGTCTTCATTAGATCCCATCAATACAAAAAGTGTCTACCTCCCCCATGTATTTCCCATCCACAGTTACCAATAGTGCAAAATGAGAGATTAGTGACCATGAGACCAAAAAATTTGGTCACCACAATTTTTCTCAAGGGATAAATGACCAAAATTGATAAATGACCAAAATTGATAAATTTAAGTAGGATAACTAAAAAAGACCAAGATAAAAGACCAATTTTTGTCACATGATAAAACTAAACTAAAAAAGACCAAGATAAATGACCAAATTTGGTCACGGGGTATCTAGAAAAAAATGACCACATAACAATTGGTCATTTATTTGGTCATTTTTAGTTGTGGATCAGTTCGGCAATGAAAAATTACAATTTTGACAATGTTATATATTTTACTAAATTCTAAAACTACAAATGGATTCTTAGACCCCTAGAACTTAGTAAATTGCAGAGCCTCATGTGTTACGGCTCCACTGTTAACACCAAATTAACTATGGCAATGTCCTGGCGGTGAGCTATTACTTATATATTTGAAAATAACTATACAAATATACCTATATACATTTGTTTTTAAATATTTTATTTATAAATAATATTAATTATTAAACTATTTACGTTATAAATTAAAAAAAATGTTACCAAGTATTTTTTATTATATACTAATAATACATACAAAATTTTAAAAAAATATACTAAGTAATTTTTTATTATATACCATTAATACATATAAAAAAATTAAGTTAAACAAATACAAATATGATAAGTAATTTTTTATTATATACTATTAATACATATAAAAAAATTAAGTTAAAAAAATACGAATATGATAGAATTCAAGTTAAACAAATACAAATTTCATTCTATCATATTAGTGTAGTTTAACAATTTGGGTTTTGGCGCCAATGTGAAGTGGTGGGTGACAATGTAGAACAATCTTACATTTCACTCAAGCCCAAGGTGACCCTGTTCAAGGCTTCAATGGCACAAGGTATGTTTCAATCTATGGCCATTTTTTCCTGTGTTCTTCCCTCCACATGGCATTTTGGTGATCACCGAGACACGACTGTAATGCAATGAAATATTCATCTCATATATTCAGGATGGAGTCCAATTCAATGGTTTTTGCAATGGAAATCATGGTATTATTGATGGGGTTCTTTCCCTTTTGTTTAGCTCAAATCTGAAATTCAGAGATTCGATCTGACTACCATTTCATCATTCCCTTCGAGGAATTTGGGTTCACACACAGAGGCCTCCTGGAAATCTATGTGAAGGATTCCTTGTACAAGGCCATCAAGGAGAATGATATTGACCTGGAGTCAATGGGGTTCTTCCTGAGCACCAGAGATGTCTGGCTTCACGTCTTGGAAGATCTGGAACATGGAGAAATTCATTGTGCACTCGAGAGTAAGTCATCACACCCCTCCTTACATTTAAGGATTTGTAGAATTCACTTCCCTTCAACAAAACTTTCAAAGAGCTCGAAGCACACCAGTTTACTCTGGTATTTGACAATTGTATCTGTGACATCATTGTTTCAATGGATGTAACTATAGTTATTTATAATCTTGAGGGGGGTGGTGATGGCACCAGGCATTATCAAGTTTTGGTTGGTGAAACCCTTCTGTCAAATCCTTTTTTCACTGTCTTTGATATCTGTTGTGTTGGTTGGGGTTTGGATCAACGTGGTTATGAAAAACCATCTTACGACCTACTGGACCCATGTATTCATGGCCACCCTTATCTATCTGAAAGCTCTAAATATCCTCTGCGAGGAAGAGGACAAGTATTTCATTAAGAGAACCAAAAAAACCCATGGATTGGATGTTGTGTTTTATATTTTCAGTTTTCTGAAGGGAATTATGCTTTTTACCCTGATTGTCTTGATTGGAATTGGCTGGTCCTTCTTGAAACTCTACCTGGAAGGAAAGGAGAAGAAAGTTCTCATTGTTTTCATTCCCTTGCAAGTCTTAGACAATATTGCTACTGTGGTGATCGATGAGACTGGGTTGTATGCTAAGGATTGGCTTGCCTGGAACCAGATGTTTCTCCTAGTTTACATGATCTATTGTTGTGTTGTCTTGTTCCCCATTGTCTGGTCTATAAAGAATTTGCACTAGGCTGCACATACTGACGGCAAGGAAGTTGTGAATCTGATGAAGTTGACTCTGTTCAGACAGTATTACATTGTGGTGGTCTGCTATATTTACTTCACTCATGTTGTAGTTTATGCTCTGATCACCATAATTGCTTACCAGTATTCCTGGACTAGTGTCATGGCTGGAGAATTGGTAACCCTTGCATTCTATGTGTTCACTGGTTATAGGTTCTGTCCGATTGGGCACAATCCCTACTTTGTGGTTGACGATTATGAAGAGGAGGTTGTTTCCCAAACATTGAAGCTGGAAGACGACTTTGAGTTGTAAGAAGGCAGGGATCTAATGGATCTCTTAGGGTTATGACTTAGGAATCAGATGATGATATCATTTTGGGTACTAGTTGCTGTTAGAGTGCCAAATAATATTGGAATTAATCATAGCACAGAGGGATTAACAATGAGGGGTGAATCTACTTTAAATGAAGCTTGATCTTCTCGGTCTTGTTTCTGGACTGTATGAATAGATCTCAAGGTACATTTCAATAGGCCAATTTAGTCTTGTAATGTTCTTTTGCTTGTTATTTTTGTAATTGGAACAATTCCTCTTTGCTATGAGTTTGTAATGTTCTTTTTCAGTTGAATTTGATCGCCCTTTTTTTTAATTAAAATTTGTGTATAACCCTAGAACTCTGAAATTGCTTCAGAAATTGCTCAAATGCAAGATAAAGATTATGCTAACTTGGAAGAAGGATTATCCAAGTAGTCTGGTGAACAAACACTTGTAAAAAAGAGTATGGATAGCCCCTCCATCCATTTTTCATTGTTAAGGTTTTGTCTTGAGTTCTTAATTTCCAATCTGATGTACCTAATTTCCTCCTCTTTTAGTATCTAGTAGGTCTTTTCTTCAGCCGCTAGCTTGTGATTTGCTGTGAGATATTGTGATTTGAAACCTAGTTTATGTGGTGTTCAACATTTGCAATTAACTGGTAAATATTTTCTTAGCTACAAGAGCCCATGATTTTCTAGGAGAGCATGTGGTTTGAAGGTTTCGGATGCACTGCCCATGGAGTGCCTTCTTTGTTGTTCTGTGTTTGTGGTTAAGAACTCTTTGGACTTTCAAGATCTATAACTTGAGCCATGTTTTACTATTTTATGTTCAATGATAAAAACTCCATTTTTTTTCTACAAATATATGACTAATATTTTGGCTACCCCATCACAGTTTACAATAGTGGGTGTTTTAGGTGTTTGATATGTGGTGTATGTTGATGAACTGTTGTTGCCATAGTGGGTGTTTGGGTGGTATATATCCCATATATTTTCCCTAGTTGTAGTTTGTTTAGGCCTAAACCTTCGAAGTGGCTTGAAGACATCTCCATTCCAATGGTTAGTGTAGGTTGTTATATACCTTATTTAATTTTTTTAATTTCAGAATATCTTGATGAAGGAATGCGGCTGCTAAAAAATACATCTGTTTTAGTGCGCCGAGTTCCGGGAAGGCCTCGCATGCCAATTGCAACATAGAAGAAAGAAGTGTACACCCTTTCACCTCTGTGCCTGTTTAGGTTATATTTATAGTTTTTACATTGTAAATGGTGGCTTCGAGTTTGCAGTGCATTTATTTGGATATGCTACTAATTCCTATAATATAGTATGGTTTATGAATGATGTTTCAACTTTCTCAACATTATGAATGGTTGATTTTGTGGTTCATATTTATATGGACTAGTACACATGACAGATGAATCATCCTCAGATTAGAATTATAATTGTTGTTATTTACAGGCCAAAAGAAATTGAAAAACCCAAAGATCAAGCTTTACTACCTAAGAATGGGTTTCATACTTATGATTCTTCCAGTTCAAATTGGTAAGGATACACACCTTTGTACTTCCAAGACAATGACTATCTATCACTGAAGACTACATAATAGATTATTAATTATTCATAATTTAAACATGTAGCCTGATGATTTAGAGTGGGATGAATTTGGTAATGATCTCTATTCACTACCTGAAGTGCCTCAAGCAATACAGACAACAAATTCACAATCAGTGTTTACAAATAAAGCTAACAAAGATAGCAAGATTAAGGCTCTTATTGATTCAACTGCATTGGAGTGGCATCAGTGAGACATATATGGGTTGTTTATAATGCATTTTTGGTGTATTGCTTGAGAATAATTTAAGGGATAGGATTAATAGGAGAAAACAAGTTGGAGTATAACAAATAATACTTTCAGGTGTCTTCCTTACACTTTCAGCTATCTTTGCAAGCAAACACAAGCAGGATATACTGGAAGAGGATTTGGCAGAGGTGCTGGAGGAAGGGGTCTAGCAGGAAGAGGATTTGGTAAATATATTAGGATTGTTGTTTATCTTTCATTAGCTTAGTGTTCTTACTAGAATTTTGAGATATTATTTGTTTGCTTATTTCATGGGAGGTCAACTTTCCAATGTTTGTTTGGCTTCTGTGCTCTGTTGTTGTCATTTTTTATTAAATGTACAATAGCAACAATGCGATCTTTTCATTTATGTTCTCACCCTCTCAAGGATTCAATATTCCTATGCTTTAATTGGTTTTCTGGGATGATTATAATTGATTCTTATTATTTTTTAGTGTCTGGGTTTTACAACTATAAAAATGTGCACACTTAAAAGCTGTTCAATTATTTTTAACAACATTTTGATGGATTGGCTAATGCAAAATTGGTATCCTCAATTTGAAGTTGAATTTGGCACTAAGATTGCTTAAGTAATATGACTGAGGTTTGATTCTTTTAATGAATGAATGAATGATGATGTGGGTGGAGAAGAGAATATGAATGAACCAAGAATGGGATTTTCTGCTGACAATGAAATTTATTTTTCATGGAGGATGGAGGATGTTGGAGGAATTGAGGTTAGTATTTTGTGAAGGTTGCATGCGATTAGATGGTAGGTAGATGCTTGTTTGATAGGGTGGAGTGTGGACGTTTGTTCCTATAACATGAGTTTTGACAATGAGGGTTATACAATTAAATTTTAATGAAGTTTAGGGAAATATATGATAGCATCAAACAATACAGTCATGCAGTAATGTTGATACAAATATAAAATATATATTATTCACTTCCAAACCACAATGATGGTATTCTTAAGTTTTCAAAATTGACATTACTTTTGTCTTCAATTGGGCCCATATTAACATGGAAGTTATGAATCTGAGATAAAGCACTTTCAAAACTGACATTAGTTTTATGTCTTCAATTGTGCTTGTATTAATGTGGAAGTTATGAATCTGAGATAAAGCATTGACTGCAAGGTGTTAGTTAAAATTTATTACTTAAAAATTGAATTTTATGAATACATTTATGAAGATATTATTACCTCAAACTTTCCCTTTTTTCATTTAAGTAAAATTATCTTAGATGAATTAATTTGACCTAATGTGGATAAATTCCATTCTTATGCAGATTGACAGATGAATTTCAATGACATGAACAACATTTAGTATTTGTTTCAAAGAAACTTGGGAAACACAATCATGATCATACTCTATTTCAAAAAAAAAATTATTATAATATTAAAGAGATTGTCGCTATGGGCAGACCATACTACATATCATGAGGAAAATTTAATAGAAAGGTTTATTGTCTATGAAGCGAATTCAGAGTAGACATGTGAGATTTGATTTCTAATTGATAGGATACTAAAGGGAACTACGTGCAAGTACAAAGCTCAAAATTCTCCTAGAAACTCGAAAGGTTTGAAGTGCATGTTAGGTCTGGTTATTTCTTACAATAAAAGAGAATCCAATCCAAATAAAGTGGCTTCTCCACCTTTGAGTTTAATTAATGATCAAATAGAAAGATGGAAAAAAAATTGTTTCACTGTAGTTATGTTCATAGCTGGCCAACACCGTAGAAACCCATGAATGTTGAATTTTTGAGTAAATATAGTTTTCCTTTTGTATTAATTGGTAGAGATAACGAATGTAGAAATTTTACTTTCACCTTGTCGAGCTTGCTCAGATTTGGATGGGTAGTTTAGGTCTAAAGGAATTTTATGATGAATTAATGATGCAGAGTGTGGAATGGAATGGAAAACACCACCACAAGGATATGTCTGTCATAGATGTAAATTTCCTGGTATGTTCATCATGTCTAGTAACTTTGTAGGCAAATTGTTCAATAAGAGCATGGCTAATGGGCTAGATATGGGTTCTCACCATTTTATTTGTTTTCTCTAGGACATTTCATCCAGCATTGTCTAACAAACATGGATCCCAATTTTGACCTCAAAAGAGTGAAGCCTCTAACTGACATTCCCAAATCAATGCTTGTTGATACTCCCGATGGCTCTTATGGATTACCAAATGGGGCAGTTGCAGTTTTGAGGCCTAACGAGTAAGTCATTTGAACCAAACCTTCATCACTGACAACACTATAAAGTGGAAGGTCTATGAAATTGGCTATGCATTGCTTCTCAATTTTTAGCTGCTGGTTAAAATAATTTGTCATGTAGAGCTGCTTTTGAAAAGGAAGTTGAGGGGTTCCCATCTAACCATTCTGTTGGTGAACTGCCACCTGAATTGCATTGTCCATTATGCAAGGAAGTAATGAAAGATGATGTGCTAACTAGTGAATGTCGTTTCAATAGCTAATGTGACAAATGTAAGATAATTGGAGAAAAATTACATAGATATTACTTTGATGTGATGTTTTCTAGATTGTGTGATTCATAGTCTATGTTTTTGTCTAGCACATGTTCTTAGTGTTTAAACCTCCGAATTTGTTTCCATCTATTTTAGGCATTATAAACCATATCATATCAAAGTCCATATGTGTATGTAGAGTAAAAAAAATTCTTTCAGATGATCTATTACCAAATAAGGCTCTACGAGATACCATAAATTGAATTTTGGAGACAAACACCACCAGTACAAAAAATGCTGGCAGCTTGCTACAAGTTCAAGGTATATTAGTCAACCAAAAAGTATGCACTACAAGTTGATATTAGCTACCTACTTATGGCTATCTGATGGTCCAAGTATTTTCTGTTGCAGATATGGAGTTAGCCAGACATTCCAGGTCTCATCTCCTTCTCTTTCAGGATGCGCAAAGGAGGAAAACACAGCTCCTTCAAGGTTGTACATGCCAAATGTGAAGGAAAACATTTCTAGAAAGAAGCCACCTGTTAACCAGCCACAACAATCATTAGAGAAAAACCGTTCTACAAAAACAACTGAGCCGCTTGAGGAAACACATGAGTCTATAAGCACAAAAGATCCTTTATCGCAGGAGAGTGCCCCATTGGTTGAGGAAGAAGTTCAACAGAAGTTTCATGTTGTTGAGCCAAGTAGTTATTACTTAGCATGTTTATTGGGGTGGTTCTTTTGGATTTATGGCTTTGTGGATTTTTTATCCTTGATAAGTAGGTATATATCTGTAGCAATGTTTCTCATGCACTTCAAACTTTGCTCGTTTTCAGCAAGAAAGAAGAAAAATAAGCGAGCTCGATAACTCTCTACTAGTAAGTCATCTTTATATTTCTTTTCACTTGGGAAACTGATGTATTGGAAAGTGTTATAGGATGTTTTTTTGTTGTATTCTCTAATTTCACTATAATTTCCTTTCCTAATTAGAATCCAATGGATGCATTTGTAAATGATAAATGTTGGGTGCTTTATCATTGTTACAACCAATGAGATGCAGTGGAGAGAATCACAGGATTTTGGTGCTGAAGGGTGTATGATGCCATATGATGCACCAACTGCATATAATTCTTGGCCTGGTGCACAGTGGTGACCAGAGGCTTACATGGCATGTAATGGTGGTGTCTCATACATGGGTTATGGACCTAATCCCTTTGACATGCCATTTAGTGGACATATTATGCCAATGGATATGTATGGAGCATAGGGATATATGCTAGGTTTTGTCCTTCTTGTTCAAAGGTGAGGTGTTATTTTGTATTGATTTATCTTACTATATCTAAATGAGTTTTTTAGATATAGGACCGTACTTACAAGACTTGGCCGAGTCTTTTGACTACCTGAGTTTGACTTGCTGAGTCAAGCATGATGATTACACTTGGTCAAACTGACCATAACTTGTTAAGTTTGAAGGCATGGTCAAACACATCTTAATTTGCTAGTTTTACTAGTATTAGGCAGGCTTGGCGAACATGGCCATACTTGGTGAGTTGTTCAAGACTTAGTCAAGTTTGACTTGTAAAATAAAAAACTATACATGTCCAAACCTAGAATAAAAAACACGTTCCTGAATTGTTTTTGAAGCCTAGTTTTGTAATGAGTTTGTTTTCCAAGTATTTACCTATTACGAGCCAGTCTTACTCTTAAGTTTGTGGAGTCATTTCAATTTTGAATCTTCTGACTTTAGATAAGATTGAATACAGTTGTTCTAACTGAGCAAGTTTGTAAATTTCATAGAATATATGGATTATGGTAATGGGTAATTACAACTCTGCTCATCCATTTTTTAGTAGAGAGGAGTTTGAAGCTAGGAAAGCTGAGCCGAGGGGAAAAAAGCTAGAATATGAGCAATGACACAATAGCAAGTAGGAAACCTTTAATTTCTAGAAATTAAATGCATATTTTGGGTGTTTTAACAAACCAAAGTTATGTATTCCATAATTTTCCCAAAAATTTGCCATCTAAGTAGCAGAAAAAAGCATGCACACAAGAATAGAAATTAAGCAACCCTTTTCCTCTTCTTAGTAGTGTTCATATTTCTTTCTGATCCTTAGATCAGTGTTCTAAATCTAATACTATACAGAAATAACAAAAGGTTCATAATGCATAGAATATAAAATTCTGTACAAACTCCAAACCAACACCAACCTGAAAACAACCAGGAAGGTGTACTGTAAGTATATGACAGATAAAGGATAGGTATTTGGGAAACAATTTATCAACTTAGATGAGGGTTATGTGATTTATTTCTATTCTATCTTCATTAAAGGAGCAGTAAAAAATAGCAGCAAAACACAAAACACAAGAAGAAGCTTTCATTCACATCAATTACATTGCAATTCTTGTACTCCACAGACATCTTCTCACTGTCTGTCACAAAGTATGGAGAAATGTATCCACAATCAAATTTCATTCCCTCTACAACATACAGATGATTTTCTGCACTTTTTTCCCTCTTCAAGTGTCATGACACCTTTCCTCCCAAATTTACTCATAGCCTCTACTATCATGTTCCCTATTTCATAATTATTCCCAACACTCACTGTAGCAACATCTGCTAATTCAATGTCTTCAACCTGAAGAATAATATAGATTAGAAATTTACAAGGTGTTCACATGCATAACCATTTATACATAAAATCAGTCCCAAATGTTACACAAGAGATTCCTCAACATTCTACCCTATAATGTTCAAAAAACTCTAAATGACAATTTTGAATCAACTATTCCCATGTCAAAAGTGCTCCATAGACTAAGCAACTAAATCCATTAAAGATCTAATAAGACTAGAAGCTGAAAAATTGCCTACTCAAAATGTGAGGACTTACCTCCTTTGACAAACCCTTGAGTTCAAAAACAAGGGCCTTTACTGTCTTTTCAATGCCCCTAGTAATTTGAATAGGATTTGCTCCTGCTGCAACAACCTGAACGGAAAGGTTTATGATTCATATTCTTATTCACAAATCTTAAAATACGAGGAAGCTTTGTTTGTTGGTTTTTTTCTTAAAGCTCAAGTTCAAGCTCGACAATTTACAAGAAGATCACAAATTCTTCTTCAACAATGATATTAGCATTTTTCCATTTAGATACCATCTTAAACCCACTGAAGCATTGAATTTAGAATAATGAAAACCAGCCACCATAAGGACCAATAAAAATGAATAAAAACTTAATACAACACTAGTGACAACAAATCACCTTTACACCTTCAGCTATTAAACCTTGCGCAAGTACAGCAGATGTTGTAGTTCCATCACCAGCTAAATCATTTGTCTTTGTTGCAGCTTGTCTTAGCCAATTGGCCCCAATATTTTCAACTTCTGTGTCAGCCTTGTAGTGCTTCAATTTTTGAGCACAATTGGTCAGTATTTGAGCACATCTACACCAAAAATCTCAACAGGTTTGATCATGATCCATTGGAGAATTGGTCTTCATATACTACAACCTTCGGATGCTCACAAAACCATTGCAGGAAAAGGATATGGAGATCCAATTTTAATTTGGATAAGATTGATTTAGTCTCTGATTGGGTCTTGGAGGATGAATTTCCTGCTGATGATTTGAGTTGGCTTGATGAGGATACTGAGGATCCCTCTAGTGTACCATTTTCTAAAATGGAAACACTCAATAACCCTGCATCACAGTTGTTGCTTCAATCTAGTGATGTTGGCACTATCTCCCTTAGGCTCTATTCTAGGTGTTCTACTTCTCGTAGTCATGCATGAGACTTAAGATTGGACTTGGAGACATTGTTCATGAAATCATTTTTCAGTTCACTATTTTGAATATAAATATGGAGTATCAATTTTTGTATTATCATTTTTTATGAGATGATCCAATGAATTTTTTCATAAATGTGGTTTTATAACTTATATGGATTAGAATTTTCATTAGTTTTTTTGTGCACAAAATTTACTATATTTTGAGTTTTTTTCTTTTTGCCGAGTCTTAAATGAGTCTTTCCTGAGTCGTTGACTCTGTCTTTGCCAATTTCAAGTCTGACAACATTGATGATGATACCCTAGTCGCTGATGATTTGGTATAGCATGGGTGAGCAACAACATTATGGTTGTTTTTGGGAAGTTTTGAGAACATTTCCACCCTTAGAACAATAGTGATCAGACCATTTCTCATATCTAGGCATGTATTAAGCAGTTATGGGAAAAAATACAACCCTTAGTCTCAACTTCTGTGCAGCTTTGATGTATATTGCAGCCTCCAAAGAGCAAGATGAGGCATCTTGGGCTCATTCTGGGCTGATCTTAGCATATTGCAGACATATTCTGACTTTTAAGGAGTAGTAAATTTTCTTCAATCTCAAGTCTGGGAACATTCTTTGACATCCTAGGCATGCTAGACCTGTCCCTGTGCATTCCAATAACAGTCAAAAGTCATAGAACCTTGTTTTTTTCAAATTTGGGCAGTTTTGAGTAGGTTCTGGGTATGCATATGAGTGAAACCAGTAGCAAATCATGGTGATTATCAATTCTGGGAACATTGTAGACAAGTACAGTGGTGAGGAAACAAGTCTCAGAAGTATTTTGAGGGAGATCATTAGTGAAAGGGCTTTGAATAAGCATGAAACTCAGTTCTGAGTGTAAACAACAACATCCAAACAACAATGAAGGAACAATCTGAGCAAATCCTGTGGTGGAAACAACAGTAACTGACCTGTGATGTAATGCTGGATATCCTCCTGACAGCTTGTAATAGGTTGGCATAATTGAAGACCTGTTTATCAAAAAAACTGGGTGAATAATGTGGGAAACATGGTGCACTGGAGAGAAAACAAGTGCCCAACCTTCATAAATTATATGGTATAGAATAGGTAGAACCACCCCTTGCCTCACAGCCACAGTATCCTGAAGCAACAAACTATTGGATACATTTTCTAGCCCTGGGTGAAAGTGTTGTCTGTTAAAGAAATATAACTGCAAAAGATATTCTATTTTGTAACACAGAAGAAATGTAACTGCAAATCCCTCTACCTTACAATCATAACAATATTTATTTCTGGGCTCATATTTTAGTGTAAATGTCCCAAGTCAGTGTGATTTGGTTCCTGTACAGTGGACTGATGTTTTTCAGGAATTTGTGTTGGTGAAATGGATACTGGCCATTTTTGTTCAATTTTAAGTCTTTATTTTTTCTGTTTGATGTGTTATTTCCTTAAAATGACTTATCAAAGTATTTCCTCTAATATTTCGAGGTACTTGGGTGGAGCCTTTGATGTAGAGTCATTGGTGTAGAATTTTTTACATCAGCTTGCAGGAAACTTGGCCATCATTGTAAATGTATATGACACAACCAATAAATCTTTTCCTGTGCTGATGTATGGTACGGGCTCTAATAGCCACTACATAAGCGAATTGGATTTTGGAGATCCTGGTAGAAAGCATGAACTACATTGCTAGTATGTCTTGTGAATTTTGAATAGTCAGTGGTGTGTAAGGAGTTTTATTAGATGGCATTTCTTGTGAATTTTTGCATGATCTGTGTGTGAGGAAATCAGATTGTCCCTGAATTTGAGTTCCTTCAAATCATTTTTATGGGGTTGGCTTTTGAATCCTTCTTTGAATATTGAATTTGGCACAAGGGATCTACTTGGTTTAATTTCAATGTACTATCAGATTGTTGCCTTTTGACAAGGAAAAATACTAAGTCCTTGTTGATTTTGATAAGGTAGAATTGTTAAGTCTTAAGATTTTCTCAAGACCAGTTATTTTTGGCTATTACAGATTCTCAGATGACCCAAAGCTACCATTTTCAGCCATCAAAATATCTCTCGGCATATTTGTAATTGTCCTTCTTCTGGGAAATATTTTGTTTGTAGCTATAAATCATATTAAAAAATTTGAAGAGGATTGTAGGTAAATGGAAGAACTTAAGGGACGTGATGAAGCTGCTGATGTTGCAGAGTCACAGGTACTCTGTTTTTTCAATGAATAATTAAGTTTGCAAATCTTGTCGACAAATCATATTGTATTGTATTATCCTCGTTTCATTGTTCATTTTCTTGTTTTGTGGTCAGTTGTTTTTAGTTTTGTGGTGTGTTCTTGATTTTATTCATTGGTAGGAAAGGTCCTAACTTCAGAGGAGAGACCAAGACTGTCTTGAAGATTTATCATTTGTCTAACAGATCAACTCATTTACTATTGTATTGATCATGTTATAGATGGTTTAGACAAGTTGCTAAAAGCAAACTAATTTGGTACTAGCGCTAGGTTTTGTGTCTACTGATAGTTACATAGATTCTCTCCAGAATCTAGTTGTACTCAGTTTTGCACTACTTTGTTCATAGTTAAAAAGCTTTAACCTTTTATGCAGTTATACATGCACCAACACCCAACCTGTGCAACAAAGGGTATAGTGCTGCTTTCATTTCATATCTGACAAAGATGTAGTCAGGAATTAACCCGATTTGGGATTCTATTTGTTAATCGATTCATGTTAGATGAAGATTAATTTTCTTGGTACTTTAAGTAAATAAGTAAATGTGATAAACCATGAAAGGGTCTCAGGCAACTGTTAGTGTTAGATGAAGAATAGATCTTGTAAATAGGGTAGTTGGATTTAGTGAGACTACCACCATGAGCATGGTTACTCCTTTATTTGCGATGATTTCTCAAGCAACAATGAGATGCCTGAGATAAGTTTGATTTGAAAAATTATGGTTTTCACAGTATCAAATATATTGTGATACCATCAATCTATGGTATATGAAACAGATTTTGAGCTCTTGACTCAGGTTCTTTAGTGACTCTTGAGTGCCTTATGGTTGTCACAGTATCAAATATATTGTAATACCATCAATCTATGGGATATGGCACAGATTTTGAGCTCTTGACTCAGGTTCTTTAGTGAATCAAATAAGAACGTACCAATTCAATGGATTCATTAATAGCCATTACTAGTTAACTTAGTGCTATAATGAGTAGATCTTACAAATTGTGTTGGGGGCGTTCAGTTGGACTATGTTGAGAATGGTTTCTTTTTTATGACGAATGATTGCTTAATCAATGTTGAGACATTTAGGACAGTTTGATTTAAAATTTTATTGTGGTCATTGTTCCTGAATCCTTGAGACCATGGATCTACAGGATTCTCGTCACAACTTTGTACACTTTTCATTTAATTTTACTGTTCCCTTTGTTAAAAAGTGTATGACTTGTGCAGCCACGTTAAATATTTACATTACATTACATATGTAGATAGATTATAAATAACAACATGTCAATTCACTAATAAAGAGTTGTTACACTAGCACACTCCTTGTTACTTGGTATGAACCTTGTGGGTAGCTTACACACATGAATAGATTTTACAAATTGTGTATGGGACTCAGTAGGACTTTAGTGAGAATAGTTTCTCATTTATGTGCTATATGATTTCTTAAGCAATGTTGAGATCTTTAAACAACTTGATTTTAAAATTTTATAGTTAGATATTTCCTGGTACCCTCGATCTAGAGGATGCTCTTTGTAATTTTGTACTACTTCAGTTTCTTTTGACTATGGAATGTGTTAACAAGTGAATGGCTTATGCTATGGAAATAAAGATTCATGTTATAGGATATATCTAGACAGAAATTAAAATGACAACATATAAATTCATTAAGAAAGAGATTACACCAACATATCCTTTATTACTCAGTACTAACCCTGTGGGTATGATCTCACTATAATTCTTTATATTTCTGTATTGGCTATCCCAATTACCACTCACAGGCTGAAAAATATAAATGATAGATCAGGGAGCTAGGACACTGTCATCATAGCTCTTTTGAAATACATAAAAATTTACATATTATACAATATACCAAATACTAGAGGACTGTTAGTCATCTATGACCATCTTTCTTGAAGCTATTGTATTAACATTCCTTTGATATTCTCCTTTATGTATAATGTTTGTGTCTTTTATTCTTTTCATTCCTTTTGTTGTTGGATTCTCAAGTCTTTTGCAATCTGGCTTTTGCTGCTTGTGTCGATTTGCTTGTGGTTTTGTGTATCATCACAATTTGGTGTCGCGGAATTTTTGTGTTTCAACAACTGTTAGCATTGCAGTCCTCTCAGGGATTCCTGTATCCTGGGATTGTAATAATTTGGGGTCTATGTGGTTAAGTCTTGTGGATTTTTCTACCTTGTGGCTGGGTTCCTCTGTCAGACACTACAGCAGTTTTTCTAATCTTTTCACCTTGCTTTGCAAATGCATATATGATACTATTTGCACTTTGAAACCTTATATTATGGTCCTCTTATTGTTACTGCAAACTGGTATTCCATACTATCTCCAACTAGTGTAGTGTCTTGTTACGGTGTTGAATCTTCTAAGGTTTGTGATTGCATTAGAAATATATTTGGGATTTCCATTCTTGTGAATCTAACCTTAAATATGCGACACGTATCATAGTTAAAATTCACACATTCTTTTGTCATTATTTATTTTCATGGTTAACACCAAAATTTCATAGATTTATTTTGTAATTAGAACTATATCTTGTCATCATTCATTTATGAGATACACTATAAGATAATTCATTTATGAGATACACTATAAGATAATTCATTTGTGAGATACACTATAAGATCTCATCATTCCCATCCGCTGCAAATCATCCTCTTAACTTCGTGAGATGTGTTGACCAGGGCCTTACTGCCTCTCAAATTTACACTTTTTGATAGTGCCAATTTCTTGACTTTTATTCAGTTGTTTTTTTTATTACTATGGTTGGACATTGCTTGCTTAATTAAGGTTTTATGGTCTTTCTATTTGGTTAGAGTGGGAATTACGGGTGGATCTGGAAATTTTAATAGTAAGGAGGGTACCTGTGTGGGATATTAGAGATAAAAGGAAACTTAAGAGGGTTTATTTTAGTATTTTTTTGGTTGTGGTTCTTGTCCACTCAGACTAATCTATCAGATTGCATTACTTTGTCTTTCTCATTTGCCGGTACTTGTTTCTATCCATCTTAAGCTGTGTATATTGAGATTTGAGTTTAGAATGCCTTGATTCTTAGTTCTACCAAAATTGAGAAAAATCATTCTAATCCCCTCTCATATTGCAGCTAAGTCTCAAGAGTAAAGGTGATATGTAGCTTATGTAACATTAAAAGTTAAATTGAAAAAAATTAAATTATAAGAAAATTATGTGTCAAAATAATTCATAGATCCATATAAATCCATGTTAAGCAATGATGATTCAGGGTTAAGATAGATATATGGATATTAAATTAAGTTCAAATTATCTACTTGAATTTTACAGTAGCACCCTGCCCACATCCTCAAGGAACTCTAGGATCAGTGTGACCCCCAAGATTTGAACTCTTTGCCTATCTGTGGATTTTTTATTATCAGATAGCAAATATTGGGGGCTCAGACATACATACCTATATGCTTGTTAGGCATCCATTTTTTCACAAAGGTATAGGAGGTATGCACCAACACGTACTCCGCATGTCCGCATGTCTTAAAACATTCATGAAGACAGTTTTCCCATTCTTTGCAGTTCTATTAGGTGTAGGTTTGATCCCTATTTCTTTGCAAATTATTAAAAAGAAGTTAAAATATGTCCATCATGGGAAACTGTGAAAATTTTAAATCTCTTGATACTTACCATTGTTTGAAGGATAAAGAGATTTAGAAATAGTTATTTGTTTCTTGTATACTGTGCCCTTCTAGGAAGAGCCTTGAAGGCAGTTGTTTTTTGCTTGAAGTTTTTTAACTGTACTATTCCTTGCATATTTGCAACCCAAAGAATTCATTCCACAAATAATTAGAAATGACATGTTTCTTTCTCCAGTTATGCTATAATAGTTTCTATCTCTTGTAGGCAATAGCCCCACTAGAATTGGCACTGCAGACCAGGCTAAGTATGAACATGTCACAACTACAGAACGTGGACAGTGAAGGACATGGTGGTTATGGTTGGGTTGGACACTTTCTTTTGATTTCTGAGCTCCAAAAATAGGTGTTCAATTTACGATAGGCCTTAAAGCTCCCAGCTTGCAATGCATCAGCAGATTTAGATGAGGTATATTAGTGCTGTCCTATGTCAAAAAATATAAATTGGTAGTGTTGGTCTCTAGATATTTTGGAGCTATGATTTCTTGGACTTGGCCTGAGAATTTGTTGCAGTAGTGTAATTTTGTTTTTCATATTGATTAGAAGAGTTGTAAGTTGTTTCCACTAAAAATATATATTGATTTTTATTATAACACCTGTTAACATGTTTATTGTAGCTATAATTGAGCGCCATGTTCAAAGGGAACCAGACATAGTGTTACTACTGTTTATGATGCTTGTCCAGGGGATCTGTTCTTGTAAAAATCATCTGATACGGATTGAGCTACTCTGTTTCATCAGTAGTCTTCTATTGATGCTCTTGTATGGAACCTATTTTGAAAAATTCACCAAACATGGATTGTACTATATGGAAGTTATGCAGAAAGAGTTCCTTGAATGGAAAATTGTAATCTTGTTTTTGTTTATTAATAATTAAGATGCATCCAGCTAGTGTTGTAGCTAAAATTATCTCAACAAGCTATGCATCTGTGCCTGCGGGAACCTTACCAATTGGTGGGTAGACCCATCTCTCAGTATATGGAGGAATACAAGGGAAAAGTTGGATCGATAATAAAGGAATATTTTGCTATTGACGATGTGGCTTCAGTAGCTGCTAATCTTGCTGATCTAGGATATTTAAGTTATCACCATTATTTTGTTAAAAAACTTATCTCCATGGCAATGGATAGGCATGACTGAGAGAAAGAGATGGTTGCAGTGCTATTATCCTCTCTGTATGCTGATGTGATTGAACCTGAATAGGTTAGCAAAGGTTTTAGCAAATTTCTCAACTCAGCAGATGACTTGGCCTTGGATATCTCTAATGCAATAGATGTTTTAGCATTATTTGTTTCTCGTGCAGTAGTTGATGACATACTTCCTCTGGCCTTTTTGACCAAAACATTGAAATATATACCAAAGGATTCAAAGGGTGTGGAAGTAATTCAGAAGGCTGAGAAAAGTTATTTATCAGCTCCTCTTCATGCAGAATTTATTGAATGTCGATGGGGTGGCAGCACCCACGTCATAGTACAGGAAGTGAAAAAGAAGATAAGAAACTTACTAAATGAGTATGTTGAAAGTGTTGACATGGTAGAATCTTGTCGGTGTATAAGAGATTTGAATGTTCCTTTCTTTCATCATGAAGTTGTAAAGAGGGCTTTAATTTTAGCTATGGAACGAAGAAGTGCAGAGCTGCTTATTTTGGTCCTATTGAGAGAAGCTGCTAAGGAAGGTCTTATAACATCTAGCTAGATGTCAAAAGGGTTTGGTAGGCTTGCTGACACTATAGATGATCTATCACTTGACATAATTAATGCAAAGGACATGTTTGAGTCATTAATTCTGAAGGCAACAATAGAGGGTTGGCATAGTCCAACATCTTTTAGGTCCATCCCCGGTCAACTGCATGGATTGGAAGAACAAGATAATGCTAGGCTCTTCAAGGAGAGGGAAATAACTGTTATTCAATAGTACTTTCTTTCTGATGATATCTTTGAAGTCATGAGGAGTTTGGAAGATCTTGTCGCTCCTAATTTCAATCCAATCAATATTTGTTAAGAAGCTTATAACATTAGCTATGGACAATAAAGAATAGAGAGAAAGAGATGGCTTCTGCTTTACTGTCTTCTCTCTATACAGAAGTGTTTCTAGTTGAAGATATTGTGAATGGTTTTATTTTTCTACTAGAATCTACAGAGGACACTGCATTAGACATACCCGATGCTGCAAATGAATTAGCTCTTTTCTTGGCTAGAGCTATTATAGACGATATTTTGGCTCCACTAAATTTGGAAGAAATTAATAGCCAGTTGTTGGCTATCATGGGCAGACCCGGGTTTACTGTGTTTAACCAACAACACCCCTAGCTCACTGGCCCTTTCGGCAACAGACCGCGAAGCGGCCTAAAGTCTCACCCGAAGTGATTCTAATGGGTTGGCCAAGGACTCAAGCGTCTTGGACCAGGTTTTGTGGCACCCTACTTGCGACCCATAGCTCTGCTAGCCACGAGGTCTCTTTCTTTGCACGTCGCGTGACCCTCTGCTCGCGTCACGTGATCTCCTCGCCTCACAGCTCTTCTAGCCGTGAGATCTCTCTCTCTTCCCGTCGAGCGGTTCCCTTTCCACGTCGCACAACTTCCACCGCCTCGCAATGACTCCAGCCTTATCACTCCTCCGCGCACCAGGAAACACATAACTTCTTCCCAATGCTAAGTAATTAACCTACGGTATCACGCACCGCAACTCCTCTGCCGATACGGTATCACCTCCTTGTGATATCCTCCTCCTGCGGCTCAGCGCACTTAGCGTTGTTCGTGTCGACTTGCAGGACTCAACATGATAGGATGTTTAACACTGCGACTAGTGACTGTTTCAGCAAAGCATAAATGAACCCACATACAACATGCCAAAGACTTCAACTTATATTTATCCTTCTATATTACTGTGAACTGAATAACGCATTCATACATTAAACTGTAAGCAAAGTCTATATACTAACTGTTAAATGCAACAAATAATCACAACACATAACTCATTCACATAACACTCGATTTTAACGTGGTTCACCTCCAGGATGGAATTTACGTCCACAGAACTGTGTTTCTATTATAGCTCAGGGGAAGGTAAACACAGTTCTGCTGCATCGCATATGCAGCTTGAGATCTTCTCTCTTAGATCTCTTTTCTATCTCTATATTGTCTCTCTTACAATATACTCTTCCCTCCCTGTTGATCCCTACAGATCGTTACATGCATGCTCTATGAGCCAACTACTGGTTACAGTAAGATACTATAGCTAATAACAGAACCAGAGCTCAGCTCTATTACAATACAAGGTAGCTATGAGCTAACACACTCAAAGGCTAACTAGCTATATGGATGGCTCAAAATTCTCAAAATGCCAACCTTTTACAATACAAAATACATCCCTTTATAGGCGGCCCAAGGTCTCACCATTCCAACACTGTGGGCCTGTCCCAACAGTAACCCAAACCCTAACTAGTGACAGTTGGCATATCTGTACTTTGAGGTAGCCGCTATCCGTCACACCACAGCTCTCTGTGGTCTTCCATGCTTCCCGGAACTGATCATGGGTACTATGCACCGCTTCCCTTCACCACAGCTTCCTGTAGTCTTCCATGCTTCCCAGCACTGACCATGGGTACCAGCGCTGCTTCCCTGGCTGTCATTTGTCTTCAATGCCTCAGCCTCATTGCTCCTTTTCCTTTATGAGGGTAGCTGAGCCCTCCTGTCTTCCACCGCTTCCTTCAATGCAGTGGGTGAGCTCTCTCATCTTGGCTTCTCAAGTACCGTCATCTTCCTTGACTTCTCTATCTTAAAATTCATGGTTTCCGGCTCTGCTCTGCAGCGGGAAACCTGCTACGGCGTCGTAGCTCTATCTTGTATATCCACCAAAACTGTATGTCCGCTATACTGGAAGCTTCTTCTGTAGCTGCGAGACCCTGCTCCAACATTCCCCTAACACTTACTTGTGGCTCGTCCCCGAGCCACTACCAGCGGGCTTCTCCTGCTGTAGCTTCTCCTTGGCTTCCTGCGAAGTCCGTTGCAACCTGTCATGAAGTCCTGCAACTTCCTTCTGCATCACTTCGACACACTCTTATGCCAAGTCAAGCAAAGCTTTACTAATACTGGCATCTTTTGTTAAATTAGTTTGATGGGCTCTCTAATCTTTCCTACCCTCCGTCATGGTCTCGCTCTCATCGCTCTTGAAATTTTTAAGAACCTTCTAGTGTTTGAGAAGTCTTCCACAGATATCCTTTCCTCTTTATCTGGGTTAGAAATTTTATCTCAAGGAAAATCTGTATCTTCCAGCCTTCTCAAACATTTAATTCAGTCTAGATCCCTCTATATGAAAGAGATACAAACCATGAATTCCGTTCTGAGAACAAGCCTTTTTCTGCATGCTGGAATTCTATCATTTGCTGGGTTTGCTATCCTCTTCCATTTTCCTTCTTAGCAAGTCGCTCCAGGTACTCATGCACCTTCTGATCGCCAGAGTTTTGCTTCTTTGCCTCAACAATCTCTTGTTCTTCTCTTAGCTGATCAGATAGGTCGGCTTCCTTCTCCTGTTGTTGTCTTTTCCTCATTTTTACTTTCTTCCTTGCGGGATATTTCTTCTCATCATTCTTCTACTCTGCTTTCTTATCTTCAGTGATCGGCTCGTCTTTCTTCTTCTCGTTAGCAGAGATTTTGATGACCTCTTCTACATCCTGGGCTTGATTCCTCAGCCTTGGAAATTGTCTTACTTGTGATATTCCTAATTTCACAACCCTGGGCGGCGTCGTCATAGCGGACATACGGCCACCAGGGTCGAAATGTCTCAGCATGTCTTCTAAAGGTTCCTCCTCAGACAGAACCCACTTAGTGGAATATCCTGGGCATGCAATGGCTTCGAAATCTGGGAATCACAGCACTCTGTAATTGGGTGAACTCTGCACAGGGAACTCTTAACAACTTTCTCTATAGCTCTCGAGTTTTCTGCAATTGTAACCCTCCCGAATGAACAATTTCTGCTTTTATGCCGAAGGCAACAATCCCGAACGCAACGGTCATCTCAACTGAATCCATCGGTCGTAATAATTACCTGGACGAGACCACACCCGTCATCCTATCCTCAATAAATGGTGAAATCTGATCACACTTCCCTTGAAGCGTGTGTATATAGGCGCCAGTCTCGTCAAAGATTTGCCAAATATGGAAACTTAATTATTCTGCAACCAAATCTACAGTAAATGATACCGGTCATTTCCTCATTAATGGCATGTCATAGGGCGATGTGACAGGCCCTCTGTCGGTCGTAAAACTGGATATGTGGCACGGGGAAACATCGCATTGCTGCGCTGCAACACCGCATCACCTGTGCAAACAACCAAGTGTTTTTTTTTGTTTTTTTTTGGTTCAAGCCACTCATGACTTGCCCAAAATGAACCGACCTTATGCGATTCCTGATACTTATGATACCTGCTGGTGTAGACTAGTTCCCAATGCGATGCCTCCTTTCAACTACACTGGACATCTGCACCACCATAAACTGGCTAAGCTAGGGCTGAGAGGTGGGGTGGCTATCACTATAGAGCTTAAGCCTACTGCCATTAATCAATGTGGGAAGAAGCTCCCCATTCAATTGGTTGAGTTGAACGGTACCTCCTTCTGTAACTTGCTATATTTGATATGGCCCCAGCCAATGCGTCTTGAACTTCCCTGGAAACTTAATGAATTTACTATCATAGAGGAGTACTAGGTCTTCGATCTGGAAAGTCTTACTCTTAATGTGTCTTTCATGCCAAGATTTTTCTCGTGCCTTCTACACTTTCTGTTGGAATCTGGCAATGAATCTGTCTTCCTCTAAGGAAAGCAGCTGCACTAGCATTTCCTCCATTGTTTCTGTATCATTCATCCCGGTGATCTGAGCGATTCGTAAGCTAGGAAGAGTATACTCCATAGGCATAAGAGCCTCCTGTCCATACACCAAGCTGAAAGGTGCGTGTCCTGTAAGTTTCTTGCATGTGGTCCTATACGCCCATAATACAGCGTTAACTCTGAGGTCCCAATCATTCCTTTGGTTGTTGCAGATCTTAGTAAGAGCATTTTCTAAAATCTTGTTAAAGGCCTCCACCGTACCGTTAGCCTGTGGGTGGTAGGGAGTGTTCTTATGGTGCTAAATCTGGAATTATTCTATCAAGGCCTCAATGGTGCAGTTCAAGAAATGTGTGCCTTGATCACTCATCAAAATTACTGGGCATCCAAATCTACTTATGATGTTCTCAAAAAGGAACTGTCCAGCTGTAGCAGCATTACAATTTCTTACTGCTTTGACCTCTGCCCATCTGGTGAGGTACTCTGTTCCGGTGATAATATATCTCGCGCCAGTGCGCTTTCCTGGTGGGTTGATAAGACCCACAAAGTCTATAGCCCACTTGTCAAATGCGCGCAGCGTAACTTGCAGTCGCAATGGCATTTCATCGTGTCGCGAGGGTTTTCCTACCCTCTGGAAGCTATCACAACATCTGCAAAAGTCCTTAGTATCCTTATGCAACGTAAGCCACCATAATCCTGTGGCTATGATTTTCTGCGCAATCGGCTTTCCTATGAAATGACCTCCTATGGTTCCTGAATGTGCCTCTCTGATAATAGTGTCTTTTTCATGCGGCATCACACATCTGTGCAAAACTTCATTCGGTCCTAACTTGTATAGGTGTCCTGTGATCAGGGTGAAGTCTGCTGCTTTAACAACCAACTGCTTCTTTTGCTGCTTAGTAAACTCATCAAGCGCTAATCCTGTAGTGAGCAAGTGAATAATATCAGCATAGTAGTCGTCTGCGATCTGGATAGAGAACAAATGCACATCTGGCAAATTGTCCTCTAGGTTACTTGGCTTTTCTCTTGAGTCTATCCACGACAGATGATCAGGTCCAGTGTTCAATCTTCCTAGTTTAAAAATGATTTCAAAATTATACTCCTGAAAGAGTAGTAACCATCTGCAGATTCTCCCCCCTAACACTGGTTTATTGACCAGATACTTCAATGCGGAATGGTCAGTAAACATCTTGAATGAGGCATTCAATAGGTAGTGCCTGAACTTCTGCAGCACATACACCATAGCTAGGCCTTCTCTTTCCATTGTGGTGTAGTTCTTTTCTGCCGTCGACAACTTTCTACTGGAATATGCGATAGGATGATCAATATCCCCTTCTCCCGGTTGCGTTAAAACAACCCCTAGTGTGATGCCAGATGCATCCACATGTACATGAAATGGATTAGTCCAATCTGGAAATACTAGGATGGGCGTTGTAACCATCTTCTCTTTAAGTGTGTCTAGGCTCTGCTGACATTCCTCATTCCATAGGAATTTTACATCTTTCTTTAACAATTTCTCCATTGGTGCTGTAATCTTTACATAGCCCTTGATGAACTTTCTGTAATACCCGGTATGACCAAGTACTGTCCTCAGTTGCTTGACTGAGTTGGGTGCTGGGAGATTTACAATGATGGCAATCTTTGCGGGATCTACCATCAAGCCTTGTCTACAAACAATGTGACCCAACAAAATACCAAATGGTGCACAAAAGATACATTTCTTCAAGTTTAGAGAAATATGGTACTGCCTGCATTTCTCTAACATCAGTCTTAAATCTCCTATATGCTTGTCAATTAGTCCGAATACAGTCGAATCATCAAAATATACTTCTAGGAATTTATGGATGTATTCTTTAAATACAGAAACTACTACTCTAGAAAATATAGCTGGTGCATTCTTAAGACCAAAGGGCATTACCGTATACTGGAACGAGCCCCATTCTATTGCAAAGGTGGTCTTGGATCGATCTTCTGGATGTATTCTGATCTGATGGTATCCTGAGAAGCCATCAGTGAAGGAGTAGACCTCCTGTCCTCCCACGTTGTCTAATACCTCATCAATGAACGGTGTCGAGAATGGATCATAAAGTGATGCATCGTTGAGCTTGCACAGATCAACACAGATCCTAATGTCTCCTTTGGTTTTCTTCTCTTGCACTACCATGGGGCTAACCCATTCACTTTCTTCTACCGGCTCAATGATGCCTACTGCTAGCATCTTATCGATCTCATCCTTTATTTTTCTTTGTAGCGTGGATTTAATCTATATGGACGCTGCTTGACTGGTCTAGCATCCTCCTTCAATGGTATCCTCATGACTCCTAGGTCTCCAACTATCCCCTTCATCTCTGTGAACTTGGTGGGAAATAGGTCCTGATAGTCATGTAACAAGTCTGCAATCTGTCCGACTGTTTCATCGTTCCAATAGTCACCAATAGAGGCAAACTTAGGTTCTGTGTCTGTGCCAATATTGATTTTTTTATCTTGATGGGCTCTATAATTGTTGGAATTTCTAACTGTGGTCCCTCAACATTGCGAGTCCCTTCTGACTCCGTAATTTTGGTGTTGTGAGGATCTTCATCCTCCTCCTCTGGTTTAGATGCAAAATTATAACACTCTAACACCTCTTCTAGCTGGATAGCCCACTCAGGTTGAGTTGATACTGATATGGTACAATATTCAAATATCTTACTCTTTATTACTTGTAGGGCCTGACCAACACTTGGATACTCAGATTCAAAAGCGAATGTGAGTAGGAAGCTGTCTATCATTAGTGGCCATGTAGTTGTTCCTTTTCGCAGTTCAATCTCTGTATACCAGTTCCTTAGAACTGTATCCAAAGTATGAATGAATCGGTGAACCCATTCATTCTCGGGGATGTCCGACCAGCTCTATTTGCATGTCTGAATATGTGCTCTGGGGTCACTCTCTCCTGTGTATTTCTGCTGGACATACTCCCTGTCGATAGAAAATATGATCGCCATCAATCTTTTAATATCATCCCATGATGCGATGTTCTCTTTATGTGCATACCACCATCTTGCAGGTGTAGCTCGTACTGCAAGGTCCATAGCTGCGATCCTCTGCTCGTGAGGAATCTGTTGTTCAAACTGCTCGAGAAAGTCCTGGATATCTGTTAGACCATGAAATGATGGAATCTCATTGATCTCTGCGCCAATCCATCGCAATGACTTAGTCAAGTATGTGTGCACGCTGAGACTTCGTGAAGTCTATTCTGCCAGTTCTCTAGACCAACATCTGAATCTGATGCGCATGAGCTGTCACATCGCCAACTAATGTTCCCTTCTTCTATCGGATTGACATAGTCACTCTGGTTTGTGGTCATCTAATAGAGACTTTCCATGTTACATGCCTCCTCTTCTGCTCAGATAGGTTCGATATATCTAGGACCTTGAAAAGGATCCAACGGTGCGATGACCCAGATCTGTGCGTCCTCAAAGGTCATTTGTCTTCTCTTTAGGTCGATAACAACCATGTTACCGATTTCCCAATCAATGCCTAGTAGTGCTGGATACGGTCTACTATCGCCAATGATTTCTATAACTTCAAAGTCCGCAAAGCTGCGAACTCCATCAATGTCAACTGGTACCTGCGGTAACCGACCCAGAGGTGACACACGCTGCTGATTAGCTAATCTCAAATGGATAGGCGATCTGATTAACTTAGGGCTACCCATCTGTTCCCATGTCTGCTTAGTCAGAACATTCACGTCCGATCCTAGATCTAGGATCACTTAATCCATTTCAAACTCTCCAACCTGCGCTGTGAGTCGCATCTCTCTTCCTGTTCTTGTATGTCCTGTAATATTATGAATAGCACGCGGTGTACTGCTCATGGAAGAAGATGGATGACACTAATCTATGATGTGCTGAAGTTCTGTGATAGCTTGCTCATTTCTTACAAGTATTAAACAACTCCGTAGGAAGGAATGTACACTTCCTGTCATCTCGTCCTCATCGCATCTTTCTAATGTGGTAGCCTGCGATGTCTGTACAAGGCTATTGACACAAGGTGCTTGCTGCAGTACGCCCCTAGATGGCGGTACCTGCAATTCTGATTGCGTAGGGTAATCAATGAAAGCCTTAGATTCCTGAAATTTTTGTTTGTTCTTCTACAGGTTGAGTGGTGTTGCTTTACTAGGAGCTCTGCGCACCCACTCCTGCCCTGTGTTATTTTCCGTCTCCTGCGATGTCCCACTGGTAGAAACACCGCTACGAATCACAATATTGACTCTTGGTTCTGGCTCTTTCTGCTCAGTAGCAATAAGCTGGATGTTCTGGTGTACTACTGGCTTAGGTTCTCTTATCTTAGCTATCAAGGTAGGGCACTCCTCTATAGTATGATCATAAGATTTACAGTAGTTACAAGTGGTAGTGGGGCTCTGACAGTCCCTAGCATAGTGTCCTACAACTCTGCAGTTGTAACAAGTAACTGGTCCGCGACCACGGCCAAAACCTTCTCCTCGTGCAAAGCCTCCTCCACGGCCTCATCCCCTGAATCCTCCTCCACGGCCACCATAAACCGGATCAGGCTGTGGTCCTACTGCTGAACCTTATGTCTCTGACTGGACTCTGTACAAGTCTTTCTTTGCTCCAACCATGAGATCATAGGCTCTGCAATCATGTTCATCATGGCCTACAGACTTACAGAAGATGCAGTATAAGGTCTTAGGTGTCTGCGTGTACTTCTAAAGTAGAGGGCACTGGTGAGGTAGATGTCCTCGCGTTTTGCATATTTCACACCACGGTCCGTGGGTCTGTGGTAAGGGGTTAGGAGCCCCTGTTTCTATATATTCTACAAAGACTAGACAATTGTCTTTACTATGGCCTTGTGCTTTACATTTTATGCACCATATGTCTTGTGCAACCTCTTTCCCTTTTTTAAGTTCATGCAACTGTAATGTGAGATTAGCCAACTGGTTTTTCAAGGTTGCCATGCCTGTACTGCTCTCAGCTAGAGGTGAAGCCTCTAGTTTCATCGCCATCTCCAACGCGTCATCCTACATCTGGAGTTTCTGCTGCATTAACGGCAGTCTAATGTGAGGGAGCAGCACTGCAATAAACCATTCCTTATGCTGCTTCGGCATGAACTCAAAACTGACTTGGTCGATAAGGGCTTTGAATTTCTGATCAAAGTCCCACACCGACTCTGTAGGTAGCTGCTTGATGTCTTTGAGCTATGACTCAGACTTAGGTTTCTTAAACTCTTTAATCATGGCGGTCTTGACCTGGGCAAGTGTCCTGGGTACTGTGGTATACTTTATGTACCATGTTAATGCTCGATCTCTTAGTCTGGTGACCAACTATACAAGTTAAGGTTATCGTCATTAATTGTTTTAATGGTCCACATGGCTTCACATAGAAACCAATGCTGCTCTGGGTCTTCTGCCTCTGTTCCCTTAAATATAGGTAGCTTCATATCATCCCCCATTCTATTTCTATGTGGTGTATGTTGATTCACTGTGTTACTACCACTCAGCGGTGTAGGTGGAGGTGATGTAGCGGTGGTAGGTACTTCCTGTGAGCTACTGGATGGAGTTCCTACAGGATTGTTCTGAGTCCTGGTCTATTTCTGTGGGGTGTAAGGGTGGTAAGGGATACCCCCCTCTGTTCCTTCTGTGGTACTATGACTCTGCTATCTAGTACTATCTGAACTGTCTTCAAATATTGGAGAATTGAAATCTACTTTAT
Organism: Pseudotsuga menziesii; assembly: GCA_001517045.1. Classification (NCBI taxonomy): domain Eukaryota; kingdom Viridiplantae; phylum Streptophyta; class Pinopsida; order Pinales; family Pinaceae; genus Pseudotsuga; species Pseudotsuga menziesii. The sequence goes on along the minus strand of LPNX011113838.1, from coordinate 48,078 downwards.
ACTTCTTTCCACTTCGTGTTCTTCCAATGTCATCAAAATCACTTTCAAACTCTTGTAACATTACTATTTCTACTTATTCATCTGAAACTAGATCCATTGTTCCTTTTTCATGTAATAGCATCTTAATGGACAAGTTTAAAGATCTTAGGTACTTACCACGATATCCTTTGAAGAAGTAGCGCTCAGCCTCGCTGAAGCTTTTCATCTGGTCAACTACAAACTATGTGACAAAGCCTCCTAGCACACTCGCAAGCCAGAAGTCTACTTCTCTCATGAGGGGATTATCAAGGTTCTCCACGGTCTGAATCAGCTCCGGTGTCTAGACAATGTCTCTTTTCTTTTTGAATATTCCTGTATTGGTCAACTTTGATAACCAGTCGTAAAGCTCATTTCCAAAAGTCGTAAAAAATATCGCATGGATGTCTGTAAGGACACGTTTCTGTAACCAGGCCTCTATGTTTAGTTTAGGACTCCTGTTCTCTCGTTCGGAAAAATCTTTCAGGTTAGACCAAACCCACTCATTGAGTTCGTCTTTGGTAGGGCGCCACCAGAACATCAGTGCTTAGTTTGTTCAAAACAGCAACGGAACCATTTGTTGGCTATCATGGGCAGAACCGGGTTTACTGTGTTTAACCAACAACACCCCTAGCTCACTAGCCCTTTCGACGAAAGACCGCGAAGCAGCCTGAAGTCTCACCCGAAGTGATTCTAATGGGTTGGCCAAGGACTCAAGCGTCTTGGACCAGGTTCTGTGGCACCCTACTTGCGACTCCCAGCTCTGCTATCCGCGAGGTCTCTTTCTTTGCGCGTTGCATGACCCTCTGATCGTGTCGCATGATCTCCTTGCCTCATAGATCTTCTAGCCATGATATCTCTCTCTCTTCCTGTCACACAGTTCCCTTTCCACGTCGTGCAACTTCCACCGCCTCGCGATGACTCCAACATTATCGCTCCTCCACGCACCAGGAAACACGTAACTTCTTCCCAATGCTAAGTCCTTAACCTATGGTATCGCGCACTGCATCTCCTCTGCCGATGCGGTATCGCCTCCTTGCGATATCCTCCTCCCGCGGCTCAGCGCACTTAGTGTTGTTCGTATCGACTTGTAGGACTCAACATGACAAGTTGTTTAACACTGCGACTAGTGACTGTTTCAGCAAAGCATAAATGAACCCGCATACAACATGCCAAAGACTTCAACTTATATTTATCCTTCTATATTACTGTGAACTGAATAACACATTCATACATTAAACTATAAGCAAAGTGTATATACTAACTGTTAAATGGAACAAGTAATCACAACACATAACACTCGATTTTAGCGTGGTTCATCTTTAGGATGGAAGTTACATCCACAGAACTGTGTTTCTATTATAGCTCAGGGGAAGGTAAACACAGTTCTGCTGCATCGCATATGCAACTTGAGATCTTCTCTCTTAGATCTCTTTTCTATCTCTATATTGTCTCTCTTACAATATACTCTTCCCTCCCTATTGATCCCTGCGGATCGTTACATGCATGCTCTATGAGCCAGCTACTGGTTACAGTAAGATACTACAGCTAATAACAGAACCAGAGCTCAGCTCTATTACAATACAAGGTAGCTGTGAGCTAACAGACTCAAAGGCTAACTAGCTAGCTGGATGGCTCAAAATGCTCAAAATTCCAACCTTTTACAATACAAAATACATCCCTTTATAGGCGGCCCGAAGGTCTCACCATTACAACACTGTGGGCCTGTCCCAACAGTAACCCAAACCCTAACTAGTGATAGTCGGAATATCTGTACTTTGAGGTAGCCGCAATCTGTCACACCACAGCTCTCTGCGGTCTTCCATGCTTCCTAGCGCTGATCATGGGTACTATGCACCACTTCCCTTCACCACAACTTCCTGCAATCTTCCATGCTTCGCAGCGCTGACCATGGGTACCGGCGCTGCTTCCCTGGCTGTCCTTTGTCTTCAATGCCTCAGCCTCATTGCTTCTTTTCCTTTATGAGGGTAGCTGATCCCTCCTATCTGCTGCCGCTACCTTCAATGCAGTGGCTGAGCTCTCTCGTCTCGGCCGCTCAAGTACCGTCATCTTCCTTGACTTCTCTATCTTAAAAGTCATTGTTTCTGGCTCTTCTCTACAGCTGGAAACCTACTATGGCGTCTTAGCTCTATCATTTCTATCCGCCAAAACTATCTGTCCGCTATACTGGTAGCTTCTTCTGTAGCTGCGGGACCCTGCTCCAACACCAGTTAAAGCCAGGATCCATTGGAAGAAAAATAGTGCACATGGCCCATTCTCTCCTAGGTGCTCGCCTTGCTAGTGAACGTATTCCTAGGTGTTGGGGTGGTGGCACTGGTTGGGCAATTGAATATGCAGTGCCAATTCCCATGGGGCTATTGCCTACACAAGATAGAAACTATTATAGCATAACTGGAGACCAAGCTAAGTATGAACATGTCACAAATACAGAACGTGGACAGTGAAGGACTTGGTGGTTATGGTTGGGTTGGACACTTTCTTGTGATTTCTGAGCTCCAAAAATAGGTGTTCAGTTTACGATATGCCTTAAAGCTCCCGCCTTGCAATGCATCAGCAGATTTAGATGAGGTATATCAGTTTTGTCCTATGTCAAACAATATAAATTGGTAGTGTTGGTCTCTAGATATTTTGGAGCTATGATTGCTTGGACTTGGCCTGAGAATTTGTTGTAGTAGTGTAATTTTGTTTTTCATCTTGATTAGAAGAGTTGTAAGTTTTTTCCACTAAAAATATATATTGATTTTTATTATAACACTTGTTAACATGTTTATTGTAGCTATAATTGAGCACCATGTTCAAAGGGAACCAAACATAGTGTTACTACTATTTATGATGCTTGTCCAGGGGATATGTTCTTGTAAAAATCATCTGATATGGATTGGGCTACTCTGTTTCATCAGTAGTCTTCTGTTGATGCTCTTGTATGAAACCTATTTTGAAAAATTCACCACATGGATTGTACTCTATGGAATTTATGCAGAAAGATTTCCTTGAATGCAAAATTGTAATCTTGTTTTTGTTCATTAATAATTAAGATGCATCTAGCTAGTGTTGTAGCTAAAATTATCTCAACAAGCTATGCATCTGTGCCTGCAGGAACCTTACCAATTGGTGGGTAGACCCGTCTCTCAGTCTATGGAGGAATACAAGGGAAAATTTGGATTGATAATAAAGGAATACTTTTCTACTAACGATGTGGCTTCAGTAGTTGTTGATCTTGCTGATCTGGGCTGTTTAAGCTATCACCATTATTTTGTTAAAAAACTTATCTCCATGGCAATGGATAGGCATGAACAAGAGAAAGAGGTGGCTGCAGTGGTATTATCCTCTCTGTATGCTGATGTGATTGAACCTGAATAGGTTAGCAAAGGTTTTAGCAAATTGCTCGACTCAGAAGATGACTTGGCCTTGGATATCCCTGATACAGTAGATGTTTTAGCATTATTTGTTGCTTGTGCAATAGTTGATGACATACTTCCTCCGGCATTTTTGACCAAAACATTGAAATCTCTACCAGAGGATTCAACAAGTGTGGAAGTAATTCAAAAGGCTAAGAAAATCTATTTATCAGCTCCTCTTTATGCAAAAGTTATTGAACATCGATGGGGTGGCAGCACCCACATCACAGTAGAGGAAGTGAAAAAGAAGATAAGCAACTTACTAAATGAGTACGTTGAAAGTGGCAACATAGTAGAAGCTTGTCGCTGTATAAGAGATTTGAATGTTCCTTTCTTTCATCATGAATTTGTAAAGAGGTCTTTAATTTTAGCTATGGAACGAAGAAGTGCAAAGCTGCTTATTTTGGCCCTATTGAGAGAAGCTGCTGAGGAAGGTCTTATAACATCTAGCTAGATGTCAAAAGGGTTTGGAAGGATTGCTGACACTATATATGATCTATCACTTGACATAATTAATGCAAAGGACATGTTTGAGTCCTTAATTCTGAAGGAAACAAAGAGATATACCTAAAAGCATCTTTGCCAACCCTAAAATATGGACATACAAGATGCTAGACTAAGTCCATTTAAATCTTTTAGGTCCATCCTGCCTTGCAATGCATCAGCAAATTTACATGAGGTATATTAGTGTTGTCCTATGTCAAACAATACAAATTGGTAGTGTTGGTCTCTAGGTATTTTGGAGCTATGATTGCTTGGACTTGGCCTGAGAATTTGTTGCAGTAGTGTAATTTTGTTTTTCATCTTGATTAGAAGAGTTGTAAGTTGTTTCCACTAAAAATATATATTGATTTTTATTATGAAAACTGTTAACATGTTTATTGTAGCTATTATTGAGTTCGATGGAAGCACTCCATAAAAGACGATTCTTCTTTTTAGTTCACCTTCTCTTGTTCCAACAAGGCCAACTCGTCAAGCAGCTTCCCCTAAGGTTTCACTTCCCTCTTCTCTTTTGATTTATGTTTATTGCATGTTTGGGAAAGTAGGTTTATACAGCTTTTCTCACATACACAATTCATACATTTTACTTTTTTGTTGCACTAGCATTTCCAACCTGTGTTTGAGTGCATTTGTTACACTTTTGCACCAAATCATACATAACAGAATGACGACTCCACAGGTAAAGAAATCTATTATTTATTCTTTTGGGCATTGGATTTGAGACTTTCTTAAATCATTCATTAGTTTCCATAGTTGTCATGTCATTCATTAACCACATGACATATAGGGGTGAACTCCTTCACAGATTGCACTATGTATACAGGTTTCTACCTGTGCAGTCAAGCATAATTGTTTTGTGGATTCGTTGATTATATTTCCTGTTGAAATCCATTGCCTGGTTTAGAGCTGAGTTTTAATTTTCTTAGGTACTAAATAGTTGCAGATTTAGCCATTCAAGTTTAATTTTAACCAATTCTTAAATTGAATTTTTTAGATAAGATTTTCCCATTTTGCACATGATCTTGGTTATTGTTGTTAGCTGTTGAACAAGATAAATAATTTGCTTCATTGTTTTTATAATTTACAGTTCATTGTTTTTCTATTTTACAAGTGATATTTTTTTTATTGGATTTTGTAGGAGTGAGCTTAACTTATAAGTGGTCCATTGAGTATGAAGAGCCTGCTACTGAGGATTTTCCATTCCGTATGAAGAGCCTAATGTTGAGGCTTTCAAGCTACTAAGTGTGGTTTTGAAGCTGCTGACATGGGCTCTAAGTATGGTTTTGAAGCTGTTGATGTGGGATCTAAGTATGGTTTTGCAACCAAGTGCAAGTATGATGGTTTAGCCATTGTAATATTTTGTAAAGTGATGGCTTTCCTATAAAGTTATATGGAAATTAATATGTGTTTTTTAGAAAGCTCATATTTATTATAATACTTT
>LPNX011113838.1:17180-42523 GCA_001517045.1 Pseudotsuga menziesii | reverse complement strand
AAAATATAATGACCATACATAAAGCAACTAAAAATGACTAAATTAGTGACCAATAAATGAGATTAATGACCAAAATTCACAAATAAAATGACCAATAATTGAGAGATATGCGACCAAACAATGAGATACAAATGACCAGAAAAATTACCAAAATTCGCATATCAGTGACCAAAAATCTGTTTTGGTGGCTAATTTATGGTCTTTTATTACGTGACCAAATTTGGTCATATTCTAGCTTGTCATGTGGTCATTAATTTGGTCTCAAATGTGGTCATATATTTAGTCATTGATTCAAATATATAACCAAATTAATGACCAAATATAAGACCAAATTAATGACCAACCAACAAGCTATAAATGACCAAAATAAAATGACCTATTTTGGTCATGTAATAAAAGACTGCAAATTAGCCACCAACGATCGCCAAACCAAAATTGGTCATTGATATGCGGATTTTGGTCATTTTTTTGGTCACTAATCTCTCATTTTTCACTAGTGTACATTCCTAGTATTACAGCTATGATCCCTTTCCCATGAGTCGGTTTCATTTGCTGCCTGGTCCGCCTTTCCATCATACTCTGAACAAAGGAAGTTTGAGTCCCCTGTGATTCCCTGCCCCTGTTCCACCTCCCCCCCCATTCAGTGGGTCAGTCCTCATATTATCTCACATCTTTTGGTTATCTCCCTCATGCTTCTGGTTAAGGAAACACCATTTCCTTGGCCAGTTGCAAGTCTCCCTCTATCGACGACAACACACATATTCCAGAGGTTAGACCCAGAGGTCCCTGTATCCTGGTTTTATTAACCTAATTGATGAGTTCCATGGACCACTTGAGAGGATTCATCAGTGCCTCTCGGGATGGTTGTGTCTCATGTGCTCGACTACAACTACATCATTGCACCGTTGAGATTCATACAGGGTATTAGTCTATGCAGTATTGGATCGAAGACCCCGGATGTCAGCTGACTCTAGAAAATTGATGAGTCTATTTGAGGGACCCAAACAAGTTCATGTCCCTTGTCATTTCTAGGTTGAATTAGAGACAGTGTTCAGAATCCCCAAAGCAATGCTTCTATATAGATTTATGATTGATACAGCATATTTGTACCACAAAGACTCTGACTCTCCATCAGTGAGTCCCTAAAATTATGTACCCTTCCAGATCCAGCAGACCATCAGTCATGAAGATATAGCATTTCATGAGAATTCCATGGGTCCAATGTAGTAGTTCTTCAGATTATTATTGTATTCAACCTCTTATCGAGGAAACCACTATTGTAACAAAGTTTTACACGATCGTCTCTTGCATCATAGAGCTTAGATCACATTATTCTTTTGACATCGTTACGAGCATGGGGATGCTTGCCTCATCCATATACATGTCACATATTATTTGTATCTCACCCATTGATGGGAACAATATTAATACAAAAACCAAAATCCAACATGCCCTAGCATAGGAAGCACCACCTCTCCCCAAAAAATCCTATGATTTTCATCGGCCATACGATGAGTTCCTGCCCTCAGACATCAGGGGGCAATCTGTTAACCCAAAAAATACCTCAATGAGCTCTACATGACCTACACCACCAAAATACATCTATTTCACTACCCTCATTTGACCCCCACAGCCTTGCAAAGGCTCAAAAACATAAAAAAGGGCTTAAAAACCTCTAAAAGGAGCCAAAATAGCTCTCATAAGGGCTAAAACCTCCAAGAAGGGGCTAAAACCCCTCAAAGGATCTTAAAAACCCCAACGGAGTTAAGAATTGGGCGAAAGGGGCTTAAATCCCAAAAAAGGGGCTAAAGCCTTCACCAAGGGCTTAAAACCCTAAACTCCTTCTCTCTCTATCGTTATGCTTCCCGTGTGAGTCCCTTGAAACCCTTTTCCTCTCAAGTCATTCACCCCCTCTCCTCCATAGCTCCACAACCCAATACTCTATCCCATAGAGAGGTGCTTCCAAAGCTAGGGCATGGTGGCTCATTTCCACAAAGGGCTGAAGGTATAACCATTTATTTATGTTGATAGTTTACTTTTATGGATTTTTTTGGTTTACAGGTTTATGTTCTCATAGTTTGCTACAGGTTGTCCCATGATTGCCTGTAGCCATTTCTTGTTTTTTCTAACAGTTTCTTGCAGGGTTTCATGGTTCAGATCTAACCTTTCCATGCAGGATTTTCTTTCACCCATATGAACCCTACCCTTTTGTCCTATAGACGGAAGGTAAGTGTTCCTGCTCGTAGCTAGGGAGAAATCCCTACTACAATATGTGTAGGTCAACTCAGGATTTGGATTGTTGATTTTTTTTTATTTGGATGTATTACATTGAAATTATACCCATAAAAACATCCACTCTCATCTAGACCAGCATTTTAGTGATAAATTGGTTATTGGGGCATTTTGGCTTGTTGGGATTACTGAAAACGCAGTCAGTACAATCATGTTTTGAGAGAAAATATGGAAATATTTAAAAAAAAATTCTCTATACAATTTATCCCTTCTAATCTAGTTTGTAACCCAATTTGAATTTTTCAATTTGGGTATCAAATGGAAAAGATATGGTAAAAATATTGACTGGGTGTAGGGTAGACAACTCAAGAACAAAGTTGGGACAACCAATTTTTGGGTGCCTAAATCGATTATTTTTTTAAAAATGCTTATAAGTATTATTATCCTATGAATCTATTTTACAACATAATTTGAACCACTCAATTACAATAACATACGAGAAATTTATGCCCAAAATACTAACTACCTATCCTAAGTAAGCACTCTGAGAACTTTGTCTCCTAGGTTATTCATTGGCTTAATTGAATCATCAATTATTCCTATATTTAAAACCTATTTCTATTGGAGGTACATATGTGAACCCAATTTAATCTCCAATTGGAATCGATTCAATCCGTCATCAAATGAAAGATTTATGCTCAAATTAATGACTATTGGTCTAAGATGGAAATTGCAAACCAATTTGTCTTACAGGATGATCTTTAGAGATTAGGAATACAATATCATTGAATTTTCAAAACATGTTTCCACTGGAGGTATATCTCTAAATCCAAGTTCATTTGTCTTTGTAATCACTCAAATCACTAGTGAAACGAAGAAGTTATTAACATAATACTATTGGGTAGTCTAGGATGGCCACCACTCTCCAACAGGTAAAAAGTTAATTTTGTTTCTTTGATGTTCCTTGGATTTATTTTATAATAATTTGTTTTGTTTATCTTGCATATTTTTGGGATTAAGAGAGATTTATCATCTCTCTTCTTCCATGAGCTCACTTTTTATTGTAGTTAAGTGCCATTTCTTTTTGTAGGTCCTGGGAATATCAAAGAATGTCAATTTATGCATGAGTGATTCACGAAGACAAAATTTCATGTCAAATGGGCATGCCTTCCATACATCTAATAGTGAATATGAAATATCATGATATGTTGTGATTAAATCTCAAGTTCCTTTAATCCTAATCCAACAATGTCTTACTTGAAGACAATAACACGAAGACTTTTTATCAAAGGTTGTAGATGGATCTAGAATGAAACACAATCATGATTGATTTGAATAATGACGACCATTGTTCCAGATGTCAAGTTCCATTTCTACAAAAGAATAATTTCATTAGACGTAAGATTCAACATGATCATTCACTAGCGCCATGGTATGATTATGTATTTCCTTCTTCCCATTTTGATATGCATGCGTGTTGAAGTTAATAAAGATTTCATTTCCTTATGTGGTTGATAACTATTTCTCATGCACATTATTAATGTCACCATTGTCATAAAAAATTCAACCTCCATCATTCCGTTACTTCCATGAATTTCTACTCCATCCATCTCTAATCAACACAATAAAGTTATCTTGACTCGCTTACAATGTTGAGCTCCCTCACCTCCCTACCCCATTTCCAAATAAAATTTGCTGGTGAAAACTTGTCTCAGGCGCCATCAAATCTTGGAATTCTAGAAAACAACTTGCTGGAGGGCATCCCTTGGGTGTAAAAAAAATTGATTGTGAAAACCCTATGGGCACAGTTAGACAGATCATGTTTGAAAACCAAATTTCTGGCAGACAAGATTTGTAAATAAGTGATAAATAAATTATTCCATCTTGTTCTTTAAATATAAGTTTCCAATATTTGGTATTCATCAGACGATCATTTTTCAGCTCCAAATTTCAGTTGCAATTCGTCACGTTATTAACTCCAAAATCCACATTGTTTTTTCTTGCAAGATTTTATACCATTGTGGACCACATAATATCTCATGCTTCTGAGGAGGATGTTGCACATCTCATGATATTTTTAGGTAGGTACATGTATGCTTCTTTTCCTTATTGTTATTCAAGTTAATTAAATTCTATGGATTTGTATTTGGAAAATCACTTGAGCCTTTTTCTCTACTTCCTCCTATATTTCTAAGGGTAGTCAAATATTTTAGTTTGGGGGAAGGGGAACACTAGTACCTACTATGGCCACAATATTACCCATCATGATCCTTACATTAGTCATCATCATTCTTTCTAATCCCTCACCATATTTCTTCAATCCAAACTTGCACCATCATCTATACTTACAAATTTGATTCCATCCCAAACATCTTCCCCGAATTATCAAGGATGAGAAGAATCAATGCCACCTTGTTGTTGCTACACAAGAACCCGCAATAGAAGCACAATAAGTCTTGCTGCTTCCACAAAAGAATCAATATCAAGAGAGAAGTATATTTATTATTGCTCCACAACAACCAACAGTAAGAAAAAGGGAATCGATTGATATACAAGCCAAACCACTAATGGAAGAAGGAATAGTATAGCCACAAGAACCTACAAAAAAATAAACTATTGTAGAATTCATCCCTACATATGAATATGCTATCAAAAAAAAAAGTTTCATTCATTCTTGATAACAGTAAATCAACATATAAGTTCAGGTCAATGAGGTGTCTTGACAACACATTCATGCTTTGTCTCTAGTTTGGGGGAGATTGTAGAGATTGATAAGAAACAATTTGAAGTGAGCCAGTTGAAGATTAATCTAAACATAATAAAGTGCAACCCTTGGGAAGAGTATTGTAAGGTCAACCCTATTTTATGTTTCAAATTAATTTGAGTGTTGTAAAAGTTGGATTGATTTATGTCTCTCCCACATGGAGTTTGGAGGGGGAAGTTGTTGTGTTGATGGAAATATTTTCCACCTTCATTGCTTTACAGAGGTATCAACGTTTTAAATCTACAGTTATAGGTATGTCATGGTTTGAAATTTTCTTGTCGTGTGATTTACTTTGATTGCAATTTAGTTTCAATAGTTGTTAGTCGGGTAGTTCCTTTCCAAGACTATGTAACTGTTCATACCATTGTTTGTAATTAAGGTTATTGAATTACAAGTTCAAGTAGATAAACCAATGTAAGAGGAGATTGTATTTTGAACATTCAATGCACAATAACTCACAAGTTCTCAATGAAATATGGGTTCACAATTAATGCACACTTCTTAGTTGTTTTCTAAGTAATTAGAAGGAAATTAAAAAATTTGTCAAGTACAGACTTCAATGAAACTTTTGCCCCTGTCGCACACATGGATATAGTCAGAAGAGTTCCAGTCATTGTTGTATAAACAGAATGGCATGTTTATCAAATGGATGTTAAATCAGCATTTTTGAATGGCTATCTGAAGGAAGAAGCGTGCATGGAACAACCACAAGGATATGAAGTTCCTGGACAAGAGAACAAAGTATAAGGATGAAAAAGGCACTCTATGTTTTGAAACAATCTCCCAGAGCTTGGTACAGTCACATTGATTCCCATCTCACCCATAATAGATTTCACATAAGTGAAAATGAACCGACACTATACACCAAAGTTAATGAGAAAGGTAACATGTTAACTATATTCCTGTATGTAGATGATTTAATTTTTATTGGTGATTTTGGCATAAAGGATTTTAGAACAGTCATGGAAAGTGAACTTGAAATGATTGATTTGGGGATTATGAATTTTTTTGGGGGAATTGAAGTCCAACAGTTTAAAATAGGTATATTCATATCACAGTCGAAGTATGCAAGTGCAATTTTAATAAGATTCAATATGTCTAATTGCAAGTTATCCCTAACACAAATAATAACAGGTTTAAAATTGAACAAGGATGATGATGGATCAATTGTAGGTACTACCCTATTTAAAAGGCTTGTTGGTAGCCTTATGTATTTAATTGGGACAAAAACAAACATCATGTATGGAGTAAGTATGATCTCAAGATTCATGGAGTCACCAAAAGAATCACATTGGCAAGCAAGCAAGAGAATTCTAAGGTATGTAAGTCGCACAAAGGATCCTAGCATTATGTATTCAACCTTGAAAAATTCCAAACTCATTGGGTACAATGAAAATGTCAATGGAGGAAACAAAGATGATAGGAAAACACATCTAGGTACACATTTCATTTTGGTAAATGTGTTATGTCGTGGGGTTCGAGGAAATAACCAATTGTAACTCGGTCTATAACAAAAGCATAGTATGTCGTAGCTACAAGCACTATATGCCAAGCTACCTGGAATGTAGAGAATTTTAAGAGACCTGTCGTAGAACCAACAACCATTTTCTACTACAAAAATTAATCCATTAAATTATCAAAGAATCATGTGTTCCACAAGAGAACCAGACAAATCGACACAAGGTATCATTTCATAAAATAATTGGTGAACAACACAGAAATTTGTTTAGAATTTTGTAGGTCTAATGATCAGCTGGTAGACATCTTTACAGAATCATTGGCAAGGGATACATTCCAATATTTTCAAAGTTATTTAGGAATGACAAGTTTTTCTCAGGGAATTCTTTCATGAATAAAGCAAGTTTCAGCTTTGAAACATTTTGTAAAATTTTGTTTGAAGATCCCCATCTAATCATAATTAAGGGGGATCATTGGAAATATTAATTAACCACATATCTACATCTCATATCAATTGACTTGATTAGATTCCTTATAAGTACACTCTTTTTAAATCAGTCATTCAGATTGAGGAATTCATGACTCACCATATTTAAGAAGAATTGTATTTCTGAAGTTAAGTTCTTAGGTAGAAATTAATTACAGTCTTTAATGTTGGTTGGTTTCTTCCAAGTGAAGCAAATTTTAGTCTTTATATATGAAGAGATAAAATAATGAGAGAGAGAGAGAGAGAGAGAGAGAGAGAGAGAGACAGAAGAAGAAGAAGAGAAAAGAGAGAATGTGTGTGTAACACAAAGAATAGAAGATAACAAGTGTAGATTAGCGGAGAAGAAGAAAAAAACTAAGAGGAATTCGAGAGCTCAAGCTCGTGTGTTTGGGATGTGTTGAGATCTCAAGCTCTGTAAAAGGTGAAAAGTCCTTGTAAATTTCCAAGTTTGTAATTGCGGCTGTAGTACTTTTGTTGTGTCACGATAATATATAATTCCATAGTTTATGGTTGAATGCATGTCTTATTTATGCCGCACATCAGCTCCATAATTACTTGTGTAAATTTTGTTTACATTTTTATAATTTTTGAAAGACACAAATAATCCACAAATATTTAACCATGTAAATGTTTGAGTTTTAATTACAGAGTGCTCAACACAAGTATTACTTAAATATTTTGGTTATATGATATTGTGATCTTGTCGCAATATAGTTGTGTCGATGTTTATGCCAAGTTAAGGGTTGGTGAAAAGTGTTTCTCATATTATAAGTTAATAGAAAATAAAATATCCTTTTATAAAGTTATGTTTAAAGTTGTCCCATTGAAGTGGGAGTTGGTCACAGATAAATCCTGTTGTGGTAAAATCCCATTGAAGGAAAATGGGTGTCTATCAAGGTAAAATTGTGTCGGGTTAAAAGTACATAAAAAGTGTGTCGACTAAAACGGAAAGTTGAGTCCTATTTGTTAAATTCAATGAAACATGGGATCATTATTGTGCATGAATTCAAATGAGAAGAGGAGGCTGGAGAAGAGAGAGAGGAATTTATCAATATACTGTTCAATTAATCAAACAAAATTGCACACACATGGAGACAAAATTGGAATAATACGATTTTATTCATGAATCAGTAAATAATATGGAATACACTGGTTGTACATATAGGAGAATTCGAATACTAAAGATAGGATTTGAATCTACCAACTTAGATTGAATCCATAGCTAACTTAATGTGGTAAAATCACCACTAGAGCTCACTAATGCAACTACAAATAACTTAGTCCACAATTAGTTAACTAATGAGGGTGGGTGAGAAAGGGTGCCCACACTCCCTTCAATCATGCAAATTGGCTCTAGGGTAAATGCTTGTGATCTAACTGATAGTAATTGGAGCATAACTGGACATGATTTCTTACCTACCAAGGTCAACTGAAGGAGGCTGCTGGTGGCACTCAGAGTGGGTTCCTAAATTATAGGGATTGATCCTTGGGGCACCTAAACTCATGCAATCAAATGCAATAATTGGAATATGTCCCCTAGGTGTGTTCCCCATGCACTAGTGGAGTGATGAAGACCTTATAAGCTAGGAAAATATAAAATTAGACTATGTAGTCAAAGGGAGGATTAATAATAATCCTGACACCCCCTCCTTAAACATGAATTTGGACAACATGGTCACTGGAGACTAAGACCAAATGTCACCCATACAATCTAAATGCAAAAATTAATAACTTATTTTAATAAAACTGAGGAAATGGGAAAAACCTCATGGGAACCACCCCCCCCCCCCTCTCAAAATAAGGAGTAAAATCAGGCTTAAGCTTTCATATCAAAAACTTGTTAAAAATGTTTCTACTATACTGCTCCATAGAGATGCAGTTTGTAGAGTGGTGGTCCTTATGTGCACTAGTATCCTGGGAATATGCATGTGAACCTATACAAACTAAATGATTATGTATGGAGGAATTTTCCTCTTTGGAAGAAGAAGATACACTCAACTTGATCAGGAGCATAGACAATTGCAACATTGATTATGTTTGGAGGAATTTTCCACTTTAGAAGAACATGAATCTTCTCAACTGGTGTATACTGATCATGTAGGAAGGAGGAGGGGTCCTGGGAACATGGAGAGTGAATGCTTGAGATCCATAATATGATATAACTTCCAAAATATCCAATGAATCACTATCCAGCACATCCATAAAATCATGAGAAGAAACTGATATAGAATCCCCAACAAGAGAATTTTTGAAGGAGACTTGAGGTGCTTGATTTTTCACACCAAAATTGACGAGGACAACTACAAGCAAGATTGGAGGCTCTTGAAACTTGAAATTTGAACCAATTAAGGTGATATCATATCCAATAATAAGGAACATAGGTTCTAAGTACACCATCGAGATGGCATATGCACTATGTTCTCCTTCTTCAACAAAACTCCGAGTATTGGTGCAAGCAATCATGTAGTAAGTTGTTGGAAGCACTAGATCAATGAGGGTGAATGGATCAATCATAAAATACGATATTTCTTCCAAAACATCCAAAGTATCACTTTTCTACACACCACCAACAATATTGGAGAGAGAGGAATCGAATTTCTCTTCAGCTCCTTGAGATTTCATTGACAAAATTTGCACAAAATTTAGAATAGAAGAATCAGTGGAGAATGAACGAGTATGATGGAAGAATATTTTTTCTTCAAAAATGGAGGTTCAAATGTGTTCTTCTGGATAATATGTATGAGAAGATGAGATATCATAGATCTCATAAACGTTTGGAGCAACAGGAGGAGGAGTCACTTCAAGAAGACTTTCAACATTTTGAATTGATTGAGTTGAAGTTTTTGCTTCTTGTTCATCTTGAACAACTTCATCATAAACAATTGAGGCTGATACATTTGAAGGAAGAACACTTGAGGAGGTGTTGGATTCTCTCAAGGTATTATCTACTTCTTTCTGCATACCAAAGGCTCTATCTATATTTCTCCAGAGCTTGAATGGATATTCAACAGGTTCCATGATAATATAGCACATATTAGGAGTCATTACCATAAACATTATTGCATATGCTCTTGCACTGTCATCTAGCCAATTATTTTCATATTCATAAGATTCTTTAATAGCTCAACCATCTTCGATTTCCACTTAGCATAATTGAATGGTGATAGAAGGGGAATTGATCTCAGATCCATTTTGAAGTTGTACAATAGAGGTTTATGCTATTTTATTCTTCAAATATAGGAACAAATTTTAATCCAAGAATATTTACATGTAAATCAAATCATGTATGTAAGTTTAAATAAAAAATAAAAAAAACGTGAGTGATTTCATGTTGCCAATTCAATCACAACTTCTTCTACATTCAACGGAATCAAATTTTGTCGAAGACCCATTTGAGATATAGAAGAGACATTTAAAATAATATAAGGAAATTTAAATATCTCATCTTGTGGAGTGAGAAATATAAATATTAAATAGAGGGTATGGATGGACGCAAGTTGTTGCTAACCTCTGATATTCAACTGAACATATCTTTCAAACCAAAGACTCAAATTGAATTCTGCAAAAAACCCATTTCAAATCACGTAAAAAAATTTCAAACAAGATATGGTAGTCCCTCTAAAACAAACATTTCCAAAAATTGGATGTGAATTTGGCATCTTTGTCTGAAACCATGGCCTTTTGTAGTACATGCAATCTAAATACCTCTTTCATGAATATTCCTGCTATATCACTTTCCTTGTAAGTAGACTTAACTGGAATAAAATGTGCATATTTGTACAACTTGTACACTAATAACATAATTGAATCATGCTATCTCACTATTCTTGGTATTTCTATTATAAAATCCATAGAAATTACTTCCCAATTCCACTCTGGGATGGGTAATGATTGCAATAACCCTGCTAGATGTAGGAGTGGTACTTTGACTTGTTAGCACTGATGGCATCTAGAATTATACTCTACTATATATTTCTTCATACCATGCCATAAGTAGTGCTTCCTTTTTGTTGTTATTGTATTTTGATATCGTGGATGCCCAGAGTACGACTTTTGATGAATCTCACCCATTATCATCTTCTTCAATTCAATACAATTTTGAATGTACAATCGATCTCAATACACAAGAATACCATCTTCTATGAGTTGATAACCTTCACATTCCTTGTTGGGTTCTCCTTGGTGAAACTTATGCTTCACTTGAGGGTAGGTTTCATCCTTGATTTGCGCTTCAAGAACCCTTGCGTTCAAGTCCGAGTCACATATGTGGAATTTCCTATCAAGGGCATCGACAACCTTATTCTCCTAGAATTTCACATGATTTATTTCAAAATCAAATTCAGACAAAAATTCTAACCATCTGGAATTCCTAGCATTTAAGTGGGGTTGTTCAAATAAGAATTTCAGACTCAGATGGTCTGTCCTAAGCTTAAAATTTCTCCCCAATAGATAATATCACCACATCTTAAGAGCGTGAACTATGGTGGCTAACTCTAAATCATAGGCCACATAATTTCTCTCATGGTCCTTCAATTTTTGGGACTCATAATAGATTACAAGCTTGTCCTGCATAAGAACATGACAACCTAACCATTCAATACATGCATCTGTACACACCAAGAATTTCCTTCCTGGGTTAACATTTTTAGAATAGGGACATGAGTAAGCAAATCCTTCAACTTCTAGAAGCTCTTCTCACATTTCTTAGACCATACAAATTTAACCTTGATCCTTTGTAGTGATTTGATTGGATAAGAGATTCTAGAAAATCCTTTGATAAACCTCTTGTAGTAACCTGCAAAACCCATAAAATATCAAACATCTAAAGAATTATTTGGAGTAGGCCAATTCATTATGGATTCAATCTTTTCAATATCCACTGCAATTCCTTCCTCTGTAATAACATGGCCCCAATAATGTACTCAATGCTGATAAAAATTACTCTTGCTCAACTTGACATGCAATTTATGCTCTCTAAGGACACGTAGAACCCTTCTCAAGTGATATTTGTAATCTTCTTTATTCCTGGAGTACATAATAATATCATCTAAGAATAACAACATGAATTTGTCCAAGTATTTGTTGAAGACATTTTTCATGAGGCACATGAACATGGAAGGTGCATTGGTGAGTCCAAATGGCAGGATCATGAACTCATAATGGCCATATATTGTCCTGAACATTGTCTTGTGCATATATTTTTCCTTAATCCTTACTTGGTGGTATCCATACCTCAAATCTATCTTGGAAAACAATTTATATCCTCTCATTATCTGGTCAAACAAAACATTGATTTTTGGCAATGGGTATTTATTCTTTATTGTTACCTTATTTAACTTCATGTAATCAATACACAACATCAAGGTACCATATTTATTTTTAACAAATAGAATTGGTGCTCCCCAAGGAGACACACTTGTCCTAAGCAGACACACTTGTCATAAAATATCGAAGATCTAAAGAATTATTTGGAGTAGGCCAATTCATTATGGATTCAATATTTTCAATATCCACTGCAATTCCTTCCTCTATAATAACATGGCCCCAATAATGTACTCAATTCTAATAAAAATTACTCTTGCTCAACTTGACATGCAATTTATGCTCTCTAAGGACACGTAGAACCATTCTCAAGTGATATTTGTAATCTTCTTTATTCCTGGAGTACATAATAATATCATCTAAGAATAACAACATGAATTTGTCCAAGTATTTGTTGAATACATTTCTCATGAGGCACATGAACATGGAAGGTGCATTGGTGAGTCCAAATGGCAGCATCGTGAACTCATAATGGCCATATCTTGTCCTAAACATTGTCTTGTGCATATATTTTTCCTTAATCCTTACTTGGTGGTATCCATACCTCAAATCTATCTTGGAAAATAATTTATATCCTCTCATTATTTGGTCAAACAAAACATCGATTTTTGGCAATGGGTATTTATTCTTTACTGTTACCTTATTTAACTTCCTGTAATCAATACACAACATCAAGGTACCATTTTTATTTTTAGCAAATAGCATTGGTGCTCCCCAAGGAGACACACTTGTCCTAATGTACTTTTTATCCATCAGTTCCTGCAATTTCATCTTCAATTTTACCACATATGGAGTTGTCATTCTATAAGGAACCTTAGAAACAAGTGCTACCCCCGGAACAAGATTTATTGTGAAATCATTATCCCTCTTTGGTGGTAGTCCTGGAAACTCATCCTGAAAAAAATATTTACATTCTTGTAATAATGGGTAACCTTCTTTTATCAAACCCTTGTCTTCTAAGGAATATGAGGTATGAGATAAATACAATTGGAAACCCTTTTTATAAAACTTTTCGAGTTGTAATGCTGATATTTTCCTAACCGAAACTTGCTTAGGAATCCCTTTTATTACCTTGGATATTCCTTATTCATGAATGCATTGCAAAATAGTCAACCTTTACTCTATACCTCTCCAACCATTCCATGCCACTGAGAGCATCATAATACCCTAATGGTAGGATAATTAAGTCTACTTTTGTGAGGATCTCATTCAACTCTAAGGGACACTCTTTCACTCTTTCACTTACCTTTCTCTTTTTTCCTGTAGCCAACTAAAATAGCCAATATATAATGTGCTTTATCCTATTAAGGGAATAAATTTACACCACTTTTAGGGTAACTATGAGTAGATCTGGGATTAATCAAAATAGAAATAAATTGGTAAGAATAATTACCTCCAACCTCCACTGTCGTGGATTAATGGTTTGCCTGATGATTGTCCAACATTGCATAAATTCAGGGAAATACTTTAGCCATATCTCCCATTGTAATTGATTCTTCCAAGTTATGAAACCTTCAAGGGCTCTCTCTTTGATGTGGGAAGTCCCTTAAGATGTGGTTTCCTCCACATCCCCAACATTTAAGCGGCCCTTTCTCTATTGCTAATGATGGATAGATTCCACTTTGAGCTTTCTATCATTGGTAGAATTTCCTTGGCCGATTTTTAAATGAGGTCTTGAATCCACACTTATTTTGATCAAAATTTATATTTGTCTTTCATTTCCATGCCGAGTGAGATTTTTATTTTCCTTTGCTCCGTTCATAACAATGGGTGACCATTCTAAAAATTTCGATTTTCCTTTGCTCCGTTCATAAACATTTGCTCAACTTGCTCTGTCTAGCCTACATCATACTTAGACATCCATTTCCTAACCCATTTTACCTCCACACCCATGTTTAGCCTATGTTTTTCTCTCAAAAGCTCAAAAATAATTAAAAAGGGCTTAAAAAACCCACAAAGGAGCGAAAATAGCTCACAACGGAGCTAAAAGGCTCACAAAGGGGCTAAAAACCCTAAAAGGGCTTAAAACCCCCAAAAGGAGCTAAGAAACAAGCGAAAAGGGCTTAAAACCCTTGGTAGGGCCCAAAACCCTAACCAGGGGCTAAAAGCGCTAAAATTTGAAAAAAAACTATAAATAGAGGGGTGGAGGTCCCCATCACACATGAATCTTCCTTCCTGTCGTTATTATGCCCAAATGAGTACCTTGAGAAACCATCACTCTCAAGCTATTCATCCCCACAACTCTATTTCCTCCATTTTCTCATGTCCTTGTGTGTTGAAGAAACCTCCACACTATCCCAGCCTGTGGAGAGGCATTGTGCTGAGTTTGGGCATGGTGGTCCCCTTTTAAACCAGATTGGAAGGTATATTTTCTCATTCTTGATTTTTTAGTTTGTAGTTTGTAGATGTTTAGTTATTTTTTCTTCTAACAGTTTGTTGTAGATCCTTTTTATCCACAAACTCTATCCTTCCACCCCTTTGACGAAAGGAACGTGCATTAGCACATAGCTAGGGATTTTTCTTGGCTGTAGTTTGGTGACTCCACCGAGTTGATCCCTTAGGACCCCTGGGGTTTAATAGTTTTTTGCAGGTTTTTGAATAGTTGTTTGGTATTTTCTTTCAATTTTTCTTTCATTTTTTCCTAAGAACCTATATCTCTACCATCATCAATAATACCAAAAATATATTGATTGCATCCAATGGACTTTCCTTCTACTTCTATTTATAGACAAAAAAAAAATTTATCATGCACATATCATTATATTAAGATACATATATATTAATATACATGTAAATATATACATAATATATATATATATATATATATAAAGTGTATATATATTATCATGCACTTCTCTACATAGACATCATACAAGTCAAGTCTAAAAATTTCCCATAACCCAAAAGTGGAGGTGTTACACTACACCTGTACCCAGCAGACCTTCAGGTGTACCCCAGGAAGATAACATAAGTCTTAAATACATATTTGACCAACGCAATTTAAATGCAAGACACACTAGATGGCTATCATTTTTAAGCGAGTATGATTTCGAAATCAAACATATAGAAGGAAAATAAAATAAAGTGGCAGACTCTCGAGGTTGTCATTTAAATTTACTATTTGCAAGCAACAACTATGAAACTGATATGGAAAATTAGACTCTAAGCATTGAAAATTCTGATAGAGAATATCATATTTTAAAAGAACAGACTACTAAAAATGAAAAAAATCAAGTGAAAACATATTTCAGCCTAAACCAACAAGGACGGTTGCTACATAAAAATAGGTTGTACGTACCGAACATAACAGAAGTTAAACTTGCAGTTATGAATGAGCTTCATAAAATACAGTATTCAGGGCATCGTGGATACCATAAAATGATCACTATGACCAAAAAGGATTTCTTTTGTCCAAATATGAATAAAGAAGTGGCTCAGTACTTAGCTCATTGCATAGAATGACAGTTAAGTTAAATTAGAGAATCAACATCCAGCAGGACTATTTCAGCCACTACCTATTACAGAATGGAAATGGGAAACAATTTGCGTTGAATTCATCAGCGACCTACCAAATAATTTCACACAACATGATTCCATCATGGTTGTAGTTGATAAATTAAGTAAGGCTGCTCATTTTATTTGTTAAATCAACCTATAAATATGTTAACATTGCATATATTTTCATGAAAGAAATATTCAGGATACATGGTGTACTGAAAGTGATAGTCTTAGATAGAGACGCAAAGTTTACATGTAACTTTTGGAAATCCGTGTTTAAAGGTTTGGGCACACAGTTAAATTTCAGTACTTCATATCATCCACAAACAGATGGGAAGACTGAAAAAGTAAATAAATTCTTAGAGGACATGCTAAGGATGTATGTCATGGACAAACCAGGTAAATGGAAAGATTACCTATACTTAGTATAATTTGCATATAATAATAATTTCCAAGTTTATGTATGTATGAGTCTATTTGAAATATTATATGGGTGTAAATGTATCACCTACATTGGATACTATTGGAAGAGCAGCATACATCTATGTAGCACCAATTGCAAGCTGGGATCATCTACACGGACATAATGTCATGTCGAAATGAAAAAGAAAGGGGTAAAAGTATCATATTCTGGATGAGTTGTATTGACAGTGATTAATACCCTTTGTAAGTGGCACTCATCCTCTTTTTCTATTCTACAGCCACCTGTAAAGCTAATTCCAATCGAAAATTTCCATAGTCCATACAATTGTTACAACATCGATTGAGAGGTTTCCCTTATGTCAAGACCTCATAACATGAATATACATAGAACTCATATCTTTCAAGTAGGTGGGTAAAGCTTGGAAATTAAATAGGCCAGTGAAAATAATATTCCAAGTAGTTGGTTCTTGGAAAGGTTCAATAATGTACAATGTTAGATTATTTCTTAACGTATTTAAGATCGGGCATCCATACCCACAACAAGGATTGCTAGTAATGTTATTACTATGGTAATTAGTAATTCATTCTGAGCTTAATTATTTAGATCTAGTTGTTGTTGATCTCTTATGGTTTTGAATTCAATACTCGTTCTTAAATTATTTACATGTATGTGAATTATTATTGTTAAATAAATCTCATAATGTATTATGAAATAGAACTAGTTAATGGTTACGACCACGGTAAATAGGAATAACTAGATTATATTAAATTTACAGTCACAGTATAGGAACATTCAGGATCGAATATTATAGCCATTCCTCTATGTAAAATTAGTTTGAAATAAGATGGACGGTTTTGTTATCATTTTATAAGTCACATATATTTACATATCTATAATTTATTAAATTAAAAACCTTGTCTCCCAAACCTTTGTACAATCAATATTGTTTAGATCGGGATATTTGGAAATCATCAATTAAATGATTTTAACTTATTCAGTTAAACAACCGTATTTTATGGGAACTGTTGTAATCCACATTACATTTTAAATCAAGACTCCCTAACTATTTGCAACAGCTATTCCTTCTTCTCATGCCTAGTAATAAGCCCATCATAGATGGCCTCCACGAGTGAATCAAGTATAGTAATCAGATCTAAAATAATTTTACCAACTTACTCAGGGAAGTAATCCCGTCAATGGATGGAAACATTTGATTGAAACAATGAAGTGTACCAAGTATAACTATGGTTCATTTCATGATCAGATTCCTATCAAAAATGAAAATTATCCCTTAGACTGTAACAAAACTTCCAATTTCTTAAAGCACAGAAAGATGGTTGACGGAAGCATATTTCCACAAAACGTTATAAAGAAAACCGTAATCTGCACTCAACAACCCATAGTTGCGGAAGGTGAACTACAGGAGAATAATCCTAAAAGTTAAAAATGAAACCCGCAATCCCCAATCCATTGTTGTAAAAGGTTAATTGTGGAGGGTTATTTCTAAAAATTTAAAGTACAACCCAAAATTCGCAATCCGTAGTTGTGGAAGGTGAATTGCGGGAGAATAATCCTGAGAATTAAAAATTCTAACCCACAATCTGCAATCCACATTGCGGAAGGATAGTTGCTGAAGAATAATTCTAAAAAGTAAAAAATACAACCCGCAATCTGCATTGTGGAAGGATAATTGCGGAGGGATATTTTTATAAAATTTTAAAATGTAACCCACAATCCACAATCCACAATGCAAAAGGATAATTGTGATATAATAATTCTAAAAGATTTAAAATACAACCTGTAATCCGTAGTCCACATTGTGGAAGGATAGTTGTGAAAGACTAATTACAGAAGGATCCTCGCGGAAGAAAATTTATAAATCTTAAAAATTACACCCACAATCCACAGTCCACATTGTATAAGGATCATTGCAGAAGACTATTTGTGGAAGGTGAAATGCGAAAGAAATTTATAAAATCTTAAAAATTACACCCGCAATACGCATTGTGGAAGACTATTTTTCGGAAGGTGAAATGCAGAAGAACATTTATAAAATGTTAAAAATTACACCCGCAATCCACAATCTCCATCATGGAAGGATCGTTGTGAAAGGCTATTTGCGGAAGGTTAATTTTGATTGTAGTTTAATTGAGTTCTACAACTCACAATCCACAATTGCGGAAAGGTCCTTACGGAATACAAACTTGCGGGATGATAATTTCTGAAGGAACATTGTGGAAGACATACTTGCAGAATGATAATTGTGGAATGATTAATGCAGAAGGATAACTACGGAAAGGATAGTAAACTTAGAAAAATGGGATTAAACAATGAAGTGATTGGAAAACTAATTGTTCAAAATTGGATTCTGAGTTGGAGGAAAGTTTGATCAAACTTGTAATGTGAAAAGTGTGCAATAAACTCTCAATGATCAATAACTCCCTGTTACAGTTAGGGACTTTAATAATGTGTCTTTAGATATATGTTATATATTTTTTTATTATGGATTTTTGAGGTGTGTTACATAATGGTATCAGAGCACAATTACAGGACTATACCTGAATCGGCTCAACACTGGAACTGCTAAAGAAAACAAAAAACTAACTTATAGTTTTATTTTGGTTAAATTCTATTACAAACAACAAAGAGAAGCACAACTATATTTTGCAAGAAACATGACAAATGCAGAGATGTCTGCAGAAGAGGAACATCACACAGAAAATCCTATAAATAACGAAGAAGGTAACTTAAGGGATGGAGAAATGTGAGTAGACTTAAATGACAGTCAGGATAATAAATCTAAACTCAAATGAACTGTTAATGAGTTAAGATCTGAACTAAGAAAAGTTAAAGAAGATAATGAGTGAATTATAAAGGATCAAGAAGAACTAAATTCTATTCTATTAGTAAAAATCGATAACGATGAAAAATAAAAAAAAATAAGGAATCTGGACAAGAAATGCCTAAAACTTCACCTTACAAACGTAGGAGCAGAAAGATGGAATTTTCTAGCCATAAATATGACACTTTAAGTGAAGAGTCAGTTAAACAGCATAAGAAACAACAAGAGTCAAGCAAAAGCAATGACGATAATAAAAAGAAAAATAAATACATACCCTATGAGGAAATCTCTAGGGAGTTTAAGAAAATTAAACCACACATGCTTAATGGGGAAATTGAGAAGGGAGAAGAGGCAGAGGCCTAGTTGTTTGGAATGAAAAAGTATTTTCAGATATACAACTACTCCGATGAGTTAAAGGATAAAATGGCCATCTATAATATGACTGGAAAAGCAGATATATGGTGGAAATACATAAAGAAGGTTAAAGGGATAAAAGAGACATATGTAACTTGGAAAAAATTTAAGAAACTCTTTAAAAGAAAGTACTTATCATAACAATATTATGAAGAAAAAGAAAAAGAATTTTATGAACTAAGGGTAGGAGCAATGACGATCAAATAACTATGCAATAAGTCTTTAAGTCTGGTTCATTATGTTCCTTACATAATTGATGAGAAACCTAAAATACAATGCTTCCTTAGTTGTTTTCCCATCATGTTCAAAGAATATATTGAAAATTACAATCCAAAGACGCTAGAGGAAGTGATGAGGATGGAAGACATCTGTTATGACCAAAATAAGAATAAAATGGAAAGTATACTATCTTGGAAAAATAAAAGGCCAAATAATTTTGATCCCAGGAAGAAGAAGAATAAGTTCCATAAAAACACAGGAAATAACTATAGGGGATATCAAGGTAATAACTACCAAGTATTTAAACCTCAAAATTATGCATTAAAAGAACCTTCAGTTGTCCTTACAAAGAATCCAACATAAAAAGAGCCCTTAAAATGTTGGGAGTGTGGAGGGCCACACTAATTTAACTATTTTCTGGTAAGAAAAAGTAATTCTAATGTTCATTATATCCAATAAGTAGTCATAGTTAGGTACATCGCAAGGAGCATTCCTAGAATCCATGTTGCATTGGAAAACTGGCAAGCAGAACACCAAACTTCTATGGTCAAAAATGGAAGGTATGATAAAAATTAAACCTATCTCTATTTTAATTAATCTAGGCGCAATCCTAATCTATATATCACCTAGAATAGTTGATTTATGTAAATTGGTACCTGAAACGTTTGATAAGTCATGGATAGTACAGTTAGATAGAGGTACAAAATAGAAAGTTACTAGTATTGTTAGAAATTGTAAATTGATAATGAATGATTTCCTTACGCATGTTAATGTAAATTTTTTTTCTTTAGGATCCTATGATTTGTTAATAGGAATGGATTGGCTACAGGAACATAAAGTTGTATTAAAAAAATTTTATAAGACCTTTACATACACTGGCAATAATGGAGAGAATATAAAATTAAAAGGAATCCCTAGGAAGGTGACCATCAGAGAAATCTCTGCGTTGCAAATGAAAAGATCAGTAAGAAAAGGATGTAAAGTGTTCACAGTCTATAAAATGAATAATAATGAAAATGATAACAAACTTAGACTAGAATACATACTAGTCTTGAAGGAGTTTGAAGAAATATTTCTGGAAGAAGTCCCCAGACTTCCTTCGAAAGGAGACATTGACTTCACGATTGATCTGATACCTAGAGTGGTACCAGCATTGAAGGATTTGTACTGAATGAATATAATAGAACTTACAGATTTCATATCACAACTACAAGAACTAATCGATAAAAATTACATTTGACCAAGCGTCTCTCCCTGTGGAGAACCGGTCTTGTTTGTGAAAACGAAGGACAAAACTTTAATATTATGCATAGATTACTGAGAGTTAAATAATATGACTATTAAGAACCTATACCCACTTCCAAGGATAAATGATCTATTTGATTAATTTTGTAGAGAAACTATCTTTTCAAAGATAGACTTAAGGTATGGTTATCATCAAGTATGAATAAAAGATGAGGATATCTTTAAAACAACATTCAGGACCCGCTATGGTCACTATGAGTTTTTCGTAATGCCTTTTGAGTTGACAAATGCGTCTAGCGCATTCATTTGTTTAATGAACAACATCTTAATAAACTACCTTGATAAATTTGTGGTTGTATTCATCGACGACATACTAACCTACTCTAAAACCAAACAAGAACATAAAGAACATAAAGAAAATTTAAGAATATTTTTGCAAGTACTAAGAGAAGAACAACTCTATGCAAAAATCAGTAAATGTGATTTCCTTAAGGATAATATTTAGTACCTCAAACACGTAGTGTCCAAGGATGGAATCTTAGTCGATCCAGAGAAAATAAAGGCCATAATGGAATGGTTGTTTCCTAAGAAAGTATCTAACATTAGATCATTTATGGGGATCACTGGGTATTACCAGAAGTTCATAGAAGGCTTCTCTAAGATTGGCTACCCCATAACTTCTTTACAAAAGAAAGATAAAAATTTTGAATGGACTGAAAAATGCATGGACAGCTTTAACAAACTAAAACACTTATTAACTACTGCCCCGATCTTAAACATTGTTGGTCCATTAAAGGATTTCGTCATATGTATCGACGCTTGCAATGAAGGGCTTGGCATAGTTTTATTCCAAGAAAAATATGTTGTGGCATATGAATCCAAGAAATTAAAGAACATGAGAAAAACTATGCAACACACAATTTAGAACTTATTGCTATAATTCACACCTTAAAAATGTGGCAACATTACCTAATTGGAAGAGAATTTCTACTTATTTCAGATAACATAAGTCTTAAATACTTATTTGAAAAACATAATTTAAATGGAAGAAAATCCATGTGAATTTCCTTTTTAAGCGAATATGATTTCGAAATCAAACATACAAAAGGAAAATAAAATAAAGTGGCAGACTCTCTAAGTCGTCATGCAAATTACTATTTGCAAGCAAAAACTATGAAACTGATATGGAAAATTAGATTCTAAGCATTGAAAATTCTAATAGAGAATATCATATTTTAAAGCCAAAGACTGCTAAAAATGAAAAAATCAAGTGAAAACAAATTTCAGCCTAAATCAACAAGGACCGTTGCTACATAAAAACAGGATGTACATACCAAACATAACGGAAATTAAACTTACAGTTATGAATGAGATTCATAAAATACCGTATTTAGAGAATCCTGGATACCAAAAAGTGATCATTATGATCATAAAGTATTTCTTTTGGCCAAACACGTAGAAAGAAGTGGTTGAATACTATAGCTCACTGCATAGAATATCAGTAAATTAAAATAGAGCATCAACATCCAGTAGAACTGTTGTAGCCTATTAGAGGAAATTTGAACTCAAAATGGGCCTTTTAACTCTAATTCAAATTCCATGTCATCATGTAGTAGCCAATGAAATTTCTTTAAATTTGAAATATCGTATAGGTCTTAAATTTTTTTTAATATAAATATGGGGATATGTATCATAAAAAAAACTACTTTTTTTGTTTGTATTTTCGACATATCTCCTCGTGTTTTTACTCAAATTTTGATTGAGAGAGATCGTTCAATGTGAAATTAAATTACGCATCCAACGATTACCCACTCGGCATCATTTTCATGGGCCTCTCTACCCCAAAAACAAGAAATACCTGAAAAAATGTGATGATGACATCATCATCACATTTTTTCAGGTATTTCTTGTTTTTAGGGTAGCGGGGTCCATCAAAATTATGCCGAGTGGGTACTCGTTGGATGCAAAATTTAATTTCACATCCAACGAGCTCTCTCGATCAAAGTTTGAGTAAAAATACAGTGATATATGTCGAAAATACAAACAAAAGTAGTTTTTTTCTTTTCTTCCTCCAAAATTAATAAATATTATTTTATTATTTTATTAATTTCTTTTAGGAGGCCCATTTTGAGTTGAAATTTCCTCTAATTGGCGCTACCTATTCTACAATGGAAATGGGAAACAATTAGCATGGACTTCATCATTGACC
This sequence comes from Pseudotsuga menziesii, assembly GCA_001517045.1. Lineage (NCBI taxonomy): Eukaryota > Viridiplantae > Streptophyta > Pinopsida > Pinales > Pinaceae > Pseudotsuga > Pseudotsuga menziesii. Next base: position 19,409 of record LPNX011113838.1, on the reverse strand, counting down.
TACCAAATAATTTCAGACAACATGATTCCATCATGGTTGTAGTTGATAAATTAAGTAAGGATGCTCATTTTATTCCTATTAAATCTACCTATAAAGTTGTTAACATTGCAGATATTTTAATGGAACAAATATTCAAGATACATGGTGTACCGAAAGTGATAGTCTCAGATAGAGACACAAAGTTTACATGTAACTTTTGGAAATCCTTGTTCAAAGGTTTAGGCACACAGTTAAATTTCAGTACTGCATATCATCCACAAATGGATGGGAAGACTGAAAAAGTAAATAAAGTATTAGAATACACGCTAACAATGTCTGTCATGGGTGAACCAGGTAAATTGGAATATTACCTACACTTAGTAGAATGTGCATATAATAATAATTTCCAAGTTTCTGTAGGTATGAGTCCATTTGAAATATTATATGGGTGCAAATGTAATACTCCAATTTCATGGAGTAGCCTAGTTGATAAAATAATTTTAGGACCTGAGTTATTAAAAGATATGGAACTAACCGTGAAATAAGTACAACAAAATTTGAAGGCTTCCCAAGACAGGAAGAAAAGTTATGATGATTTAAAAATAACTCCTGGATATTTTTAGGTGGGTGATCATGTGTATATAAAGGTAGATACCAAGAAAAATTCCCTGATACTAGGCCAGTATCTGAAATTGGAACCCGGGTATTGTGGGCCATTTTAAATTCTAGCTAAAGTAGGGTCGATTACATACCAGTTAGCCCTACCACCCAATATTAAAGTGCATAATGTTTTCGCATTTCTATTTTGAAAAGATATGTTCATGATGTTTCTCATGTGATTGATTGAAATGTAATCTAGGTGGAACCCGAAGGAGAGTTCCAAGTGGGGTCGGAGTGCATTCTCGGCAAGAGAGAACTTTTACTCTGGAACCATACCATTGAACAAGTCAAGGTGCAATGGATGCACCTTAGTCCGAAAGAAGCTACTTGGGAGTTGGAAAGTAACATTAGTACAAAATGAGGAATTAGCTACTAGGTGACTAAAAATTCTAGTCACCATAGGTTTTCCAAGTGATTTACTACTAAATATGAGCAATTTTGATTGATCCAACTATAAACGACTAAAATTAATGACTAATTTATTCACCAGTTAACAAATATGACTAGATAATAAGTGACAGAGTGAAAAATGACTAACATAAACGACTAATTTAGTCATGGCATAAAAAATGACTAGTTAGAAGAATATGAATTAGGGCATTTATGTTAGTCATTTTTAATTGTGTCATGGAAAATTGCAAATTTGGCAATGAAGTGTAATTTTTGTAAGTTGTCTACCTTCTATTAGTAATATTAGTGCCATGCACCTTGATCTTCAAAGATCCAACAAAGCAATTGCATGAATTTTCTCTTGACCATCTTTATCCCTACTGCACCATTGAAGCAAACCCGGTTAAGTGCGTTCCAAAGAAAAATTATGTTCCTACGTCAATTACGAATTAGGTACTAGAACTGGTACCATATCATTACCTAGATAGAAGCATAATAGCCCTACATCCCCTCAAGAACCGGTCATTCGAATGCGCCTCCTCCACGTAGAATTACCGAATGCATCCAATGCATGGCCAAAAAAACACATCAACTTCATATTTCTAGGCTAAAGGTATCATTCGACCCCTGCTCCCCTGTTTTTTCACTCGATACCCTATTTTTGGAGACAATAAGCCGGTTCAGGATCTCGTAGTGACCAATTGGAGTGCTTCAAAGGTATGGTTCTTGCTGCTCTAATTGTGTTCATCACTCTAATCAATAACTAGTTGTTATGGTTTTTGACAAGTCTCAATGCTACTGAAGTTACTACTTCCAGTTTACATTTGCAATTATCACCATCTCCAGCCTATGCGCTCATAACCATATGCATTTTGAGCTTTCAAACTGGGAAAAGCATGAGCACCCTCCTACATTGCCACTATTTGCAAAGGTCACTGGTTTTTGCACATCGACATTCCTCACACACTCTAAAGGTAAATTGAATCAGACATTAGAAGAAGTGATTAAACTTTGCAAGGAGGTTTACTTGTTTCTTAAATTGTGGCAAGTTTTCTGTAATGGAACAAAGATTGTGCCCCAAAAGCTTAAAATATTCGAATCATCACGGTGTTGGAATCTGATACCATATATGGATTCTTTGATGGGGTGGAGCAGGATGGAAATTGTGGTACTGGCATGATCCTCCGTATATATAATGAC
>LPNX011113838.1:0-15149 GCA_001517045.1 Pseudotsuga menziesii | reverse complement strand
GAGTCATGGTGACCTTGGGTTTGATTACTAGGCTTAATCCAAAAGCAAACAAAATAAAGAAGTATTAGGTACGCTTTTTCTTGGACATTGATTGCATCCACACCTGCTACTGCAAGTAGCATCTCCCATCATTGATAAGCTCTGTGAGTACATCTAATTCCACCTATATGCCTTGCCTTTAGAAATCCTTGTTTTATTGCTTTAGACACCATATGGCTATGGATATGTTGCACTTGCGTATTGGAAAGAAGGATACGATATAATGTGCCCATCCCTAAATTATATAGAAAAGGGAGGGGTTCTTTTCCTACATGACCAACTGGAATCCACACTGCTACGTATGGCACATGATCCCCTAGTAAACTGCTATAGAATGCCTAATGCTTCCGTAGACCAAAAAGATATACTCGAGATAACGGTGTATGGCCTATTGCAGACCAAGGGTTTTTATGCAATGAAGTGAAGCTTCATTTAGTTTTTGGTTTATTGAGGGCGATGACATCAGTACATACAAGCGGAGTTGATCCTGAGAATGGATCATAGAATTTACAAAGCAAGGCAAGAACAGGCTGAGGCCGGGGTCGTGGTCACCAAAAATGAAACCCTAGCCCCATTATATGAATCACAACCCTACCCTACTATGTTGAATACTTGGGCTAGGAGGACTAGATTTACAAGTAATTTGTCTAAATATAAGAAGATTCTTGAAGACACATCTAAGAAGAGTAAATGGAGTTAGAATTCAGGAAATTCTAAACATGGTGATGAGATTGGTGTCGGTGGACAGAAATTGAAATTGTCAAATATTGGTATTGAGCTTCATGTTGGGTCTCCATTGCCTTCAGAATGGCATCAATGTTTAGACCTTCAGGTTTGTTCTATGTTTTTCTTGATTATCTATTGTGTTTTTCTTTTATTCATGTTTTTATTCTTTGTTGTGGATATGGTGGAGATGAAATGGCTAGATCATAATTCCCTTACAGTAATAGAGGATTGCTACACCTACAGATGCACTAGAGTAGGCCATAAGGATCAAATCTATTATTGGATATCCCATGATTTTCACAAGTTGCAGCCCCAAAAATAGGTCAGACCTGCCCAGGTTCATAATAATATTGCTATGTTTACAGATAAAACTCAAGAACTAGCAATTCCAAGGGTTGGTAGACCAAAAATGTTGTGTACAGGATTTCAGACTGAAGGTTATAATATCTAATAATTTCCTCGCTTCAAGGTTCAAGGGAGGGACTTGGATTCTTTACTTTCCCTAAGGGACCCCTTCCAGAAACACTTACGAGAAGAGTTGTGCAAGTCTTTACCTGCTGTTGAACCTCTTTTTTTGTAGTAAAGTATAATGCTTTCCCAAATACTAAAACTGTGTAATCTGCTTAATATTGTTATATTTGTAAGATTCATGAGCAGCCCCTAGGAATTGTAAGACTCATTGATTAACTTTGGGGATTACAACAATATCAGATGGAAATAAGCTTTCCATTACTCGGAGAATCCAACCTTTTAACAAACTAATTCAGAATATATACAAAAGGAGAAGGAAACTAAATATAGAATTAGAAAGTTAATTCCTAAATTTCTGCTAACAATCTAACAGGTTCACAGGATATCCTAAATGAATTCAACTACATTCTAATATCCTATTTCTAACTTAACTCTTCCATTGACAGCAAAGCTAACTCGATTCTTTCCAGAACTAGTTCACTAAATTGATTACCACTAACCTAAACATATGGAGATTCAATTAAGGGAAACCCACTCCCTTTTGTAAAATTTAGAATCTTAATTTTCAAATGGCCACATTGCAATTTAAGAGTGATTCCCCTACATCATTTATCCTTAGTAAAAGATCTAGATTAACCTTGGTAAGAAACATTACAACTTTGGGAGAAGAGAGGTCTGTAGTGCTTTGGAGCATAACCCAATTGTCAAAGAAAGAGATAGTACTAATTTTCCAGGTGTGAGAGGTGTGAGTACCTCCTAAATGCATACTAATTTTCCATATGTGAGAGGAAGTGATGTTTTAATTTTGGTAAAAAATTAATGACGTATTTTTTATGGTTATCTATTTCTATAAGTCGCTGTTAATTTTTTCTTAATTTTTCTAGAGGTTGAACTTTAATGAAAGTGGTTTCTAAACCCAAATTTTAATTGCAAGTAATATGGATATGGTAGGTGTATATTGCATAATGTTAGAGGGTGTCATTTATGATTTTGTTATATCCGGAAACCTACATCCATTTTTCAACAGTGCTCACAAGTGTTTATGGATCCCAAGAGTTGATACACTTGATGTTTGTACTTCATGTATAAGTCGATGTGATCAGGTGGCTATGTTGTTAATCAATCCAAGTATGCGTAAAGAGTCGATGCCGATTCTCATTATGCTACTCCATGCAGTCGATCCTAGAGTTGATACAATAGTCGATGTCTTCTTATGAAAGGAAATATCTGTTAGAATATTTTTATTGAGGGAAATTCTTACAAACCTTGGTGCCATGATCATTTTTATCTCTGGGTGCCTCTTTCAAATGGGGAACTGGCCTTTATACATATTATTTATACTGGTAACTTTCCTTACCATTTTTTATTGTTTGACCTCTTTCCTTATATATTAGTTTCTTTGAGAGGGAGATAATCAGTCAGTTAATATAGGTCCCATTTTTCCTTGTTTCCTGGTTTCTCTTTCAAATGGCATTCCTTGACGGGTAGATTCAGAAGGTAGGGCATCCAAGAGCCAGTTGCTTCATGATAGAAAGGAATTTATGCTACGAGGAATATCCAGTCTCTTTACCAAGATGGTGCTAGTAGATTGATTGCTCAGAGTGAACAATTAAACTAGAGGAATTGGGGAGTACAACTAGAGGTCGGGGAGTACAGATGTTGAGGGAACTCATTGGGGCAGTATGGTACAATATTACATGGAAGGAGTGAAAGAAACCTCTGATTAAACAGAATTAGAATATAGATTTGATATGCATGGCTTACACCCAATTAGGAATGGGCTAGTAGATTATAATAATTGGCTGGGCAGTCTACCCCATACCAATTGTCTTTACCCAGTATACCATACTACTAGAAGACCAACCATTACAAAAAGCCTACCATACACATAGGATTACTACCTACCCCATAGTCTTTACCTAGTCCCACATCCCACCTCTCTACCAAACATTACTACTTACCTGATTCATTGTTCGTTTAACCTAGCCCACACAATAAAACAAAAAATATAAAAACAAAAAACAAAATCTTTTTTTCATATAATAAAATAATTAAAATATAAAAAAAAACAAAACAAATCTATATAACTTATATAAACAAATAATAAAAACAAAACAAATCTATATAACTTATATAAACAAATAATAAAAATAAAACAAACCAAACCAATAAACATAATTTATGAAAAAAATAATGTATATATATATATATATATATAGACGGAAAAAAAACACTATTTTCCAAATAAAATAAAATATATATATATATATGAAGAAACACAAAAAATTTATTTTCATGGGTAGGTCGACCCAACTAGTTTACCAAAGAGTGACCCAACCTCTATGGCAACGACATTCATGGATGATGGTCGATTTTCCTTAACCACCATCCTTCAATTTCGACAATTTCAATTGCTGTCAACCTGCTAGTTCTTGTCAAATAGCCTAACCGTTGGTGCCAAACATTGGAGGGTTTAGTGGGTTTTGGATATGGATATTGGTCATACCCGTTGAGGAGTTTGGGATCGAAATTAACCATTGTTGAGAGTTTACAATTTCTCTATTTAATTGCCATAGTTGCCATGGATAAAGCAGCATTGGAGAGAGGCGGGCCACGAATTCTGCACCTCTGGCGTCAACACCACCTTCTTTGCTTACAAAATCCATAGTAAGTTTATCGATTTACTGTGAATTGATAATTTTTTAGTGAATTTTGGATAAAAACCCATGTGTTGTGTGCTCATAGCTGTGCCAATGTTTTTCCATGTTGCTACTTTTACACTATCCCTCTTGTGGATTATGCTCACAACCTGTCTATATTGAATGATACCCTGTAGATTCCTATTATATCGGATAACTATAACTCAAGGGCATTTTCTACATGCCAGTTCTATTAGCGTTTGCTATGTCAAATACCCTCTGCATGAGCATGATCTTAATGTTTCATTGAAAATCTTACCCACTATGGGCTTCCAGCTGATCCTCTGCCTCTAACACTTGAGTCGTTTCTTCATTTTCCATATATCCATGTCTCTATTGGAATGTGTCTTCCTCCATAGCCACATTTTCCATATCTACATCATTTTAGGCCATATTTTGTGAAGCTTTTGAGTCAAGAATGTATGGAGTAAATTTTTTTGAAAGTGCATACATGCAATGACCAATTTGTTTTAGTGTGGCAACTTGTTTGTTACACTTCTCATCTTCATTTTATTCAAAAAAATGTTTTATACATGTAATACTCTTCTTTATGTGGTCCTTTACTATATAAAGGACACCATGTATGCTCTTATTCGGTAATTTCGTCATTAGAGTTGAAGTCTTCATGAAAAACCCTTGTTCTTTTATCCATTTTTCCCTTGTATGGGAGATTTTTCTTACTTGCACCCATGTTCTCCTCACTTATTGTAAGTGCATGATCCTTTAAGGCATTTTGAAGGCCCATTTGTAATATCTTATCTTTCTCTTGAATAAGAGAGGAAAAAAATACATCTAATGTAGGCAGTGTAAAGGAGGCTCCAAGCGCCAATATAGTACAATGAAAAGAAAACACAAAGATACTATAATCAGGACCCAATTTGGAGAGAATAGAGAGCACCATTTGTGTGCAATTCCTATTTATATTACACATATTGAGATGCACAATAACTAATTTTATCTTGGTGAAAAATTCTTGAATAGAGTCAAAATCACTTGGTTCCAACTTCATTAGTTCCACCTCTAATTGATGTCCCATAAATTATCATTTCATCTTATGCTTTTAAGAGGGCAGATAGTATGGTACATAATTCATTTGGAATATTCTTGTTTGAAATTTGATAGAGTACATCTCAAGAAATAGAATAGAAGAGTAACCTAAATGTTTCATCCATTCTATTCAAGTATTTATATTTTTCAACAATTGAATTTGGTTCTACCTCGGTGTCCATTATGATATGGTAGATCCATTTCATTCTCAAGAGTATCTATAAGGCTTGATTTCCATTCATAATAGTTTAATCGGATTAGAATTTTTTGGGAATATAGTTCCATTATAACAAATGAGATTTGTGATGGTTGAAAATGACATTCTTTAAATTGCAATAGCTTTATCCCTAAAAACAAACACTATAATACTTACTCGTATAGCACCCCCGCAGCTCTAATACCATGTAAAATTTGAGAATATGGATATAGATACTAAAAAAAGAGAGGTATATAGTGAAAGAGATCAATAATAATAATAAAATATATTAGCATTAATCATTACACAAAAGAGATGGACCAAATAGCAAGAAAGATGGAGATGTAATATGCAGGAAAAGCAATTATAATAGGTCAAGGAGGCAATTCGAATTGCTCATGCAGTGCATGAGGTGTTGGTTAGTATTAAATAGAGACAAACACCCTTAGTTAGGCATACACACTCCCAAATTTTGAGGTAAACTAACTTAATAATTCCGAACGAATAATTCTAACTGAAAGAGGTAAATGGAACTGATATCATGCACATGCACAATCCTAAAAGGATAAGGTCGGGTTCTAGTTTCTAAATATATGCATTAGTGGTAAGTTATGACCTAATTTAGTGGAGAACATATACTCAGTAAATTACCTTGGAATCAAACACTCCTAAAATTAGGCTAAATTTCCTTAGACCTAGGAAGGGACACTTAAATCAAGGAGTTTACCTAGGTCATCCAAAAACAAACATTAGGGTTTGCTAAAAATGGCACAAAAGGAAGTTTAACACCCTTAGAGTTAGAAGTAATCTCTAGGGTGACTCAAGTGGTCAAATTGAATGGGGTTTGGCCCACAAAAGTCATGAATTAATGGTTTACGTAACTATATAGGAGAATGGTGCTATGGAGAGGATTATTTTCTCTAAAAGTTATCTTAATTTGGTATATGAACACATAATATTACTTTGGAGAACATTGAGGGTATGCAACAAAATAATTCCAAACATGCCATTATGACAATAGTTGCACTAATAGTGTGGTGCATAATGTATATAAAATGGAGAATCAATTAACCATTTCATGGTACAATTTTCAATTGCAAGTAATATTTTAGTGAGAACAATAAAATTGGCATCTTTGGATTAATTATTTAGACATAAAAATTGAAAAATAATATTTATTAAAATTAAGTATCATACTTGTGAAATTGTAACCCTTGCTTTTGAAACTGAAAACTACATTTATGAAATAAAAGGTCACACTTTTTAATCAACAATTATGTTTTCAAGTAAAAATGCACTTTTCAAATAAAAAATTGGATTCTACAACTAAAAATTGCACTTATGCAATTAAAAACCTCATGTTTGAGGTTCAAAATGATTCAAAAATATCACTTTTAGAATTGTTCAAAACCTATCATTAGTACAACATTATAACATAGGGTATGTTTATGCGGGAGGATAGAGGCAGGGCAGAGCAGACGGTAAGAGTAAGAGAGGGTCTGACCTAGCTAATTTAAAGAAAAAAAATCTAAATCTTGGCTGAATTAGAGATTGAAGTGTCTCTTAGTAAGGGGTAATGTGTTGGTGAGTGTATCATTAAGGCCTTATATTTCTTTTTCTCTTAGGCATCGATTTTGGAAAGTGATGCTAAGAAGTCCCCAAGATGGAAAAGGGATATCTGACAATCCTACATGACATTGGTAATGTCCTGGTGCAACTTAGGGACATCCCCTGTGCAGTGTTAGATATTAAAAGATAGGCTCATCTAAAAATGGTTATCTCGTGTATTTAGATCCATAAAAATAAGTCTATATCCATAGATAACAAACTTGGAAAAATACAAAGGCTTAAAATGGCTGGATAAAAGGAAACAAAAGCTGTAAATTCCATATTAGCAAGAGGTAAAACATAATTATTAAATGAAAATTACTAATATCCAACAACAAAAGAAGACAAAACTCATCCTTGGCCTCTAAAGGAACCAAAAATGTGCTTCCCTCTGAAGTACTCTGAAGTCCTTGCACCTTTGGGCCAGAAGCATTATTAGATAGTCCATTATACTGTTTTAGATAGTCCAAAATCCAAAGACAATATGTTTGAAATTATATTGTTTTCTCCAACATCTGAGCCATTCATATAAAATTATGGAAGGACATTACACACTAGATTCTCCAAGCATTCTAGCTCTCTAGAACTCGCATTAGAATCTCTAGCAATTTCTACTTTCTTGGGAATTTGAAAACCAATACATGTACTTCTATCGGTTGCATCTAACATAGAATCATTTTCAAAATTTTGGATAGAGCTTGTACTAGTATTTCCAGCTTCTAAAACTGATCTTTCGTATAACATAGGCTCATTTTCACAATTTTGGATAGAACCTGCACTAGTCTTTTCAACATTTGAAACTAATCTTTCCTCTGCTTTATGATCAGTAACTCCAAAGTTGTCACTGTCACCATTAAGGGTGCAAGTATTTACATACTTTTGATGAAGAGAACAAGCAAGGAAACCTCTTCCACTGGTGGAGGTAAACAAAGTCCCTAGTGTTTTTGTGAAGGATTTGTAACATCATAGAACTTCTGAGTTTTGCTGCTAGAAAAATAGGACATAGAAAATCAAAAATCATAAAAGCTAAATGTGAAATATTTTTTAAAACAATTTAGCCCAATAAAGAAAACTTTCTATATTAATTAAATGCTAGAACAGAATTATAGGGTATTGAAGCAACAAACTCATTCATATCACCCATTTAATTTTGGTAGATGACACATTGATTTTCAATCAATAGTTCTGTTAGGGAGCTGGAAAAACTTAAGGGGCTTCTGGACCTATATTGCAAGACTACAGGAATGGTAATACTAGGAGCTATTGCTGTGAAAGTGGAGGAACTCATGAAAGAGAAAGCATCCTAGAGGACAGTTGTTTGGAAGTTATTCATCCCTTTAGAAACAAAAACACTAATGTAGTTGGTAGTAGCTAATAAAGTACTATCAGTGGGAAAATGAGAGATTGGTGCAGACAAGGGTGATGTATCATATGCAAATGCAATGTTGAGTCTATGGATCACTTGTTCATCTTGTGCACCTTCTCTAGATCTATATGACTTGACGTGTCATAGGTTACAAGGGACATATCAAGATGATATATATAGGCATATCTTGGTAGATTGTCTAGGACTGGATTGGTGACAAAACTGTAGCAACTTTTTAGGCTCCCATGTTTTTCTTATATATGATATATGGATGTCAAGAAATTTGATGATCTTCCTGGAATAGGTCTTCACAGTTTCCCAGGTAGCACATAGGATTAGAGAGGTAATGGACTGAAAAAGGATTCTAAAAGAAAAACCTTCCAGCTGTTCACTAATGCATTATATTGATAAAGAAAAGCCTAGGTCTTTTCAAGAAAGAATGAAAAGGAGTATCAGGTATTTGTGGAGCTGGTGCTTTTTTTTTTCAACTCTTCTTTTCATTTGTTGCTACACTATCACGCTAGTAAAGGGGAAAGTAGGGCAGAAGTCTACATTCAAACTGTGGAAAACAGTTGAGAATGGAGGAATTAAACAACTTCGAGGTTGAGATTCAAATTTTATCATAGATTGGGCTAATTATGGAAATTGAACCCAGGTGTTAGAATAATTACACTCACAAAAATTGCCAATTACACATGCAAATTACTCACAAAGGAGACTGAATATGGAGCGGAACACTAATTTGTATTGAATAAGTGTACAATAGCCAACCCTGTGAATTCATAGGCTGCCACAATAAATAATTACATGATATATTTGAATGCATAAGGATTCCATTCAAATTTGGTCAAAGGAAGGCTTACTAAATCTAAGCAAATCCCCCATAGGTGCATAAAGCAGTTTCCAAATCTGTCTAGGAGCTCACGAATTGGAAAAATCAATTAGGCAAGATAATAGATGATGGAATGAAAAATAATACATGCTTTTCTTAGGAGAAAAGAGTGGAGGATGATGAGGAAAAAAAACAAGTTAACTTCACCTAGTCAAACTTTCCCAATTGCCTTAAAACTCAGAAAAAAGCAGGCAATAAAGCAAAAAAAGCAGACATGCGCTAGGAAGGCCAGGAATAAAGTAGATTTGATTCCAAGTGGTTTCCCAAGTGGTCCATGACTCAAATTTAGCAAGTTTGACCACTTTGGATGTGTGGAGGACAACTTGCATAAGGTGGAATATGGAAATTAGGCAAATAAGACAAAAATTATATTAATTAATGTCTAAGGTAGCTAACTATGGGTTGATTATTCTAACACCCCCCCTTAAGCCTGACTTATGAGTAAAATATCAGAAAATTATAGGGCCTAGCAACAAGGATTAGTCACCCTTTACATACTGCATGTCCATTTAACCAAGGAAAGAGGAAAAAACCCAGTGGGAAAAATCCTCCCTTAAACATGGACAGTAAAACAAAATTTGAAAATCTTGTCATCACTCATGCTTCATAGCATGATCAGCAATCCCCAGCAGTGATTTGAGATTGCTGAATTTCTTCTCACAAAAAACTTTGGTGAAGATATCTGCTACTTGTTCTGAAGATGAACAGAAGAGTAGGTGAATGGTGCCATCATGCACAAGCTGTCTGATGTAGTGCATATGGATCTCAATGTGTTTGGTTCTCTGTTTCTAAATTGGATCATCGCAGATTCAAATGGTACTCTGATTATCACAATAGATAGTAGTTGAGTATTCTGATTTGAAGCCACACTCACCAAGTAACCCCTGTAACCATAAACATTGAGTTGTTGCATTTACAACTCCTCTATACTCTGCTTCTGTAGATGAGAGTGCAATGGCACTCTATTTCTTGCTTGACTAGCTTATTGGCCCTTCAGCAAGCATGAACACATATCCTGATGTTGAATTTCAATCTATGTTGTCACTTTCCCAATCACTGTCAATAAACCCAATCAAATCAAGATCAGATTTAGCTTTGTAGAAGATCCCATGAGTCCTTGTTCCCTGAACAAAGTTAAGGATCATTTTGGCTGCTCCCCAATGGATCTCATGAGGCTAATCCATGTATCTTGAAGCCACACTTACTGCATAAGAAATATCAGGTAGAGTATGTTTAAGATACAACAAACATCCAATCAATTGCCTATACAGTGTATTGTTTACCATAGGTGAAGAATCAGCTTCTTCAAGCTTAACTCCTGAAAGGAAAGGAGTCTTGCTTGGCTTGCAATGATTCATGTTGAATTTGTTCATCAAATCCAAGGCATACTTGTACTGATGTACTTTTATTCCATCTTTGGTTTGAGCAATCTCGAGCCCCAAGAATTGGCTCAATAAGCCCAAATCAGTCATTGAGAAGGCATGGTTCATTGCATCCTTCAAGGAGGCAATTTCATCCTTTGAGCTTCCTGTAATGAGAAGTTCATCAACATACAAAACAATGATCATTAATGAACCATGAATCAGCTTCAAATAGACATTTGGATCTGACTTGCATTGAACAAAATTCAATGATAGCAGAAAGCTATCTATCTTGGCATACCAAGCCCTGAGGGCTTGCTTAAGCCCACACAATGACTTCTTTATCTTGCACACAAGAGATGGATTAGTAGAAAATCCTTGAGGCTGTTGCATGTAAATCTCTTCAGTGATATCTCCATTCAGAAAAGCACACTTCACATCCATGTGATGTACCTCCCACTGCTTTGAAGCTGCAATGGCTAAGGCTAGCCTGATGGAGTCCATATTTGCCACTGGTGCAAAGGTCTCATTGTAGTATATGCCATGTACCTGTGAGTATCCCTTGGCTACTAATCCAGCCTTGTATTTCAGAGGTGAACCATCAGCAGAAAATTTGGTTTTGTAAACCCACTTACACTGAACTAGCTTCCTCCCCGGGGAAGATCAACCAGCTCCCAAGTGTTGTTCTTCTAGAGTGAGCCGAACTCTTATTTCGTGGTTGTTTTCCATATTGGATCATTTTTTGTATCTTCATATGTCTATGGGTCTGATTCAACCATCAGATAGAATTTCTCTGCAAACATAGGATCTTTCATGCACATAGCACTCTCAAATTGAGATCTAGTCCTCCTAGGATCATTAGGATTTCCAGCTAATTCTCCAGTTGCATGAATGGTATTTTCTACCCATTTTGGTCTTGTAGGACTGTTAGGATCTGAAATTAAATCATCATTATCAGACATATCAGAATCAGAAATTTCAACTATCTCTTCACTTACATTCAATGGTTCTGGTGGTGAAGAGGATTCTCCAACTTCCACTGCTACTAAAGGCTCTTCTTGAAACTGAACACTCCTTTCAATGAAGGCTTTGTTTGTGCTCAAATTGATCAGCTTGTACCCTTTTGAATCTTCATAGTACCCAAAAAATAGACACTCTTGGCTTTGGGGCTGCAAAGCCTTCCTCTTTTCTGTTGGAATTCTAGCCCAAGCCCTTGAGCCAAAAATCCTGAAATGGGTCACATCTGGCTTGTGCCCACTCCATGCTTCGAAAGGAGTCATACCATCAAGCTGTTTATGAGGCACCCTATTCTGGATATATGCTGCACATTTTATAGCTTCGGCCCAAAACTTTGGTGGCAAATTCTTAGCCTCCATCATGTAGGTTGCCATCTCTTTCAGTGATCTGTTCTTCCTCTCAGCAACACCATTCTGTTGTGGTGTGTAAGGGATAGAATGTTGCATTTGAATACCTGCATCTACATAATATTGAATGAAATAACACTTGACATACTCACCACCATTTTCAGATCTGAGGACCTTGAGTTTCCTCCCACATTGGTTTTCAACCAAATCCTTAAAGACTTTGAAGAGGCCATAAACTTCATACTTGTGTTTCAGGAAGTAAACCCAGGAATACCTGGAAAAGTCATCTATGAATGTCAATGCATATTTGGCCTGAATCATTGACATATGAGGAAATGGGCCAGCAACATCACTGTGGATCAACTCAAGAGGTGCAGAGGTTCTCTCATGACTAGCTTTCTCAAATTTATGCTCTGGGTGTTTTCCTAAGATGCAACCTTGACAGACTCCTTTGGAAAACTTAATCTTTGGTAACCCTATGACCATTTATTTTTCACTAAGATCAGAAAGATACTTGTAATTGAGGTGGCCAAATATTTCATGCCAAAGCTTGCTTGCCTCATTAGCATGAATCAGAAGAGCAGAGGGGTTTGAGTAGGGTAGGAAGTGTGAGAACATGTATACCTTCAAAGTGTGATTTGCAACTCCTTTTGCAATGACTTTACCACTTGAGATCTCTGTGATCTCAACTTCATCAGGGGAGAATATGACCTTCTTCGAAGACCCTATGTGGGTCATCTGATACACTGATAAGAGGTTAGAGGCAAGACCTGGAACATACAATACATTGTTGAACTTACCATGGTCAAGATCAATCCTCCCTTTGCCTAAACTTTCAATGAGAGAGTCATCTCCCAATACAATTGGTGGACCTTTCAACATGTCAAGTGAGGTGAATGCCTCCTTGGTCGAAACCATATGTCTTGAAGCTCTAGAATCAATGACAAAACTAGGTGAGTTTGTTGTGCCAGCAACCAATGCATGAACTCTCTCTCTATCTTCTGAATTTGATCCTCCTTCCCTCTTATTTGAGTTGTCTGGAATGGAGATGCCATTCTTCTCCAGGAGTTGGATCAGCATGTCTATTTGCTTCTTCATGCAGGATCTTTCAGAATGATTTCCCTTACTGCAGTATGTGCACTTGCTCATTTCTCCTTTGTTCTTCTTCTTCTGGGGGTTCTTCTTGGAACCTTGAGGCTCCTCTGGAGACTTATTCTTGTCTCTCTTTTGCTTAGGTGGATTCTTAGCTTTCTTCTTGCCTTTTGAATCCACCCTCGAATCTCCAGCAACCAGAGCTTGGTCTTTGGAATGTTTGATGGTTCCCATCATCACCAATTTATCTTGTTCTTGTGTGAGAGATTCCATGAAATCTGCAAGGCTAGGAATTTTCCAGGCTCAAGCTGTCAACTTTATGGCATAGAAGGTTGAAACAAACATTGAATAGTCAAGGCCAAGCTTCAATAGTATGGCCAAAACCAGTTGATCATCCTTATTTTCGATCCCACATTGTTTTAGCTGCAAAACAAGGGCTTTGAACTTGGAAAAATAGAGTTGCAGGGATTCAAAGCTATTGGGACTCAGTGAGATCAATTCATTTTCAATTTGATGTCCCCTCATCTCATCTGTCTTACCAAAAATATCAACAATATTCTCCCATACTTCATTTGGTGATGTTAATCCATCAAGATGGAAAAGGAGGTCTTTGGATATGCTCAGACACAGGAGACCATAGGCCTCATCCCTCCTGTTGTGCCATTTAATTTTATCTGCAGCTACATTGGGCTCTGCTTCTATTTCCATAGTCATTCTATAGAGGCCTTTCATTCTCAACAGTATCTCCATCTCTGATTTCCATTCAAATAAGTTAAATGGAGTCAAGATGATCTTCTGAGATTGATCCATAGCTCAGAAATTGTCCCTTCAGTCAACAGAATGCTCCCAGTCAATGATGTCAAACCTACAATAAAAAATTAGAAGGAGAGAAATTGATCTACAAAGGCTCTGATACCATGTGGAAATTGAACCCAGGTGTTAGAATAATTACACTCACAAAAATTGCCAACTACACATGCAAATTACTCACAAAGGAGACTAAATATGGAGCAGAACACTAATCTGTATTGAATAAGTGTACAATAGCCAACCCTATGAATTCATAGGCTACCACAATAAATAATTACATGAGATATTCTAATGTATAAGAATTCCATTCGAATTTGGTCAAAAGCAGGCTTACTAAATCTAAGCAAATCCCCCATAGGTGCATAAAGCAGTTTCCAAATCTGTTTAGGAGCTCACGAATTGGCAAAATAAATTAGGCAAGATAATAAATGATGGAAGTACAACTCATACATTGTTTTATTATGATAAAAGAGTGGAGGATGATGAGGAAAAAAAACAAGTTAACTTCACCTAGTCAAACTTTCCCAATTGCCTTAAAACTCAGAAAAAAGCAGGCAATAAAGCAGAAAAAGCAGACATGCGCTAGGAAGGCTAGGAATAAAGTAGATTTGATTCCAAGTGGTTTCCCAAGCACTCCATGACTCAAATTTAGCAAGTTTTACCACTTTGGATGTGTGGAGGACAACTTGCATAAGGTGGAATATGGAAACTAGGCAAATAAGACAAAAATTGGATTAATTAATGTCTAAGGTAGCTAAATATGGGTTTATTATTCTAACACTAATCATCTGTCTAGCATTGATAATCCAAGCCTGCATGAACCAAGTTCAAGAGGTCAAAAAATGTTTTGAAACCATAATAATAATCCTTTTTCGACACATTTACCAAGATTTCAACTCAATGGAAAACCAGATTTCTAAATATACTTTGTTGTTACAAAAGCATACCTAAACCAAATAAGAATTTAGAAAAGTCACTCTGCTATCTGATTCAGAAAAGACTTGTACTAACTGCTCTTCTTTTCATTTGTCGCTAAACTATGAGGCTAGTAAAGGGGAAAGCAGGGCAGAAGTCTACATTCAGACTATGGAAAATAGTTGAGAATGGAGGTATTAAACAATTTCAAGGTATATTGCAATCCACCCCTTTCTATAAAATGCATAGAAATCTACCCACCAAACTTATTTACTTGTAACTTTGTATAAGACCTTAGTTTCTGATGATATCATGATTGTTATAGTCTAAAACACAACAGTAGCGATATACAGTTTTCAAGTTTAAAAAATTTCAGTATCTGTCTGTTCACTACAGAAAAACCATCATCAATTTAATAGGAAATAAGATGTGATAAAATTGCATGTACAAAGTGCCCTCCCTAGAGAGTTTGTCTGCAGTTGTTTACATGTATTATATCATGTATATGGATTTTTTTGTTTTCAGATTTTTGTTTGTTCTAGCCTTTTGTTGATATATATATA
>LPNX011113832.1:394134-496208 GCA_001517045.1 Pseudotsuga menziesii | reverse complement strand
CACTTACCTTTTGAAACAAAAGACTTCCCTGGGTTGACAATGAATTTCGTAAACTCTGTATGTTGATAACAATCTATCTGCATTTAGGGTGCTCGACAGCTGGGTGGTGAGGTTCAACTTGACTTGTAGAGGTTGAACGGGTGCCCCCTTTCTTATGTGCTTTCTTCTTATTCCTCCTTCTTTTACTCCTTTTAGACTGCTGGTTACTAGTATCAGTACTTTCATCGCATGAGTTAGAAGGAGGAGGAGAAATAACTACAGGTGAAGGGGAGACAGGATTTTGATGCCCTTGATATAAGGTGCTTACTTGAGAAGCATCAAGAGCATTCAGGATAGTTGGAGTGGAAAACAACCACACCGGTAGCCCTAGGGTGAATCCCAGAAGATTCAAGGTGGCCATCAAGGGAACACCAACATTCCCTGTGAGAGGAATAGGACAAGGAGCTCCCATCATGGGGATCTCTTGGTTGGTGTTCAAAAGGGTGCTAGCCATAGTTTCAAAACTAGAGACAAAATTTGAGGTTGATAAGAAACCAAAATTACAAAGCATACACCTAAAGGCCCACTAAGTACAGACAAACCACACAGCACTCACTAAAAATTCCTAAAGCCCAAACAGACAAACATGTATAAGATGTACTTTCCAGAAGAAAGCTGATAGATAGTTACTTGGCACCCTTGAGGTGGTTCTCAGGCGTAAGTGGAGGAATCGCCCACCACCCTCTTGCACTTTCCACAAGGGTTACCTTCCAAGCCCGTCCAAGGTCAACCAGAAATAACCTTCCGGTGTACCTGTGTATGAACCCTAGATGTCAATGAGACTAAAGGCTACCTTAACTATATCAACAGTCTGGGGGGACAGTCGTCAGTCGAACTCGTACGCATGGGCAGGGTAGCTGAGCCTGAAACTTTGTCTAGGACAGAATCCCCAGATGCGTAAAAGTCCTGGGTTACGTTTTGACAAGGATTCGGAGGGTTATCTCCTCTGTCCAAGCCTCCACGCGGCCTAGTGCTTAACTACCGTTTGAGAGGAGCTTCCCAGATGCAATCAATGTAGAAAAGGATTTACCTAGTAATAGGTCCACTACATCTGAGTTTAACACTTGTGGGGAGTTTAAAATCCCTAGCCCACAAGTCTAGCCTAAGCTAGTTGGTGTATGACCCTATAAAATAAAACTTACTAGTAAATTTTAAATTATATCATTTATTTTAAAGGGCTATTTCTTACTCAAGAGGAAATGGAATGGTAAACTGGTGGTGTTTTGACTCAAAATTGAAACAAAATGACTAATAAAAGAGATATGATATGCAAAAGCAAAAACTATTCTCTTTATATTTTCAAATAGAAAACTTGAAAGCCAAAAAAAACAAATCTTTTTATATTTTTTCAAAAACAATGATATGCCATGCAATCTAGACTAAACCTAATCTACATGCACATAAAGCAAACATATGTTTTTGTATTTTTCATTTATAAATGGAAAAGAAAAAATCAGCCTATCAACTAATGCAAGCAAATACTGAAAGCAAAGCAAATAGACAACTACTCTACACCCTGAAAACAAACCCTAGGTCTCCCTAAAGTTGAAATCTAAACCTCTCTTGAAAGGAAGGCTCACAAAGATAGACAAGTCAACAACTTTGGAATGAAGAGACTGAGCAATAAGACTAACATAAACAAAGGTCAACAAGTCCCAAGTATCAATCTAAACCTACAAACAAAGGCTGCTCAGTACCTTGTACAACAAGGTCAAGCCAAAGAAAGAGGTGGGGGGGGGCAAGCAGCACAAACAAGTAAACATTCTTTTTAATTTTCTTTTTATAAAGGAAAAATAAAAACTACCTACAAAGCAAAAGCATGCAGATAACAAGAACAAAGCAAAAGGAACTCTACTAAACAACCACCAAACAAACTCTAGAGTGCTCTAAAGTCAGTATAAACCCTACTTGGAAAGGAAGGCTTGTATGAAAGACAAGTCTACTATTTTGGCAAGGTGAAGTTAACCAACAAAAGAAGAAGGAAACTAACACCAAAAGGCTCCTGAAAATCAAACCAAAGTCAAGAATAGAGGCTGACCAAAAACATAAGCCAAAAAATCATACCAAGCAAAGGAGGCAAGGGGGAAGAGCAAAGAACAAACCAAATGCTATAAAAGGCTAAAACTCTAGCATGCACCTAAGATACACTAGACTTGAGTGAACTTGAATCAAATAAACTGTATAAAAGCAAAGAACTGAAACACACAGGCTAACAGAACCAAAAGACAACCAACTAAGGAAGGCTAGGAACCCTAGCTTGGGTGCAAGCAATGACAAGAATCACTGTAGGATTACAAAGTCAAGTGAGAATCAGCCACTGTCAGAAGACAGACTGAAAAAATAGAGCCCAAGATCCTGAACACAGGTCTGAACAAAGACACTTTAACCTACAACCCAAACCGGCCAAAATACATCAGCATGCAGATAGTAAACAATCCAAGCAAAAAGGCTCAAGGGCTTCCGAAAAAGCACAAATTGTGATCAACAGAGGCACCCAGACAAGCCAGATAGCATTTATAAATAAAATCCACTCAGAAACAAGGATTACCCAAAGCAAAGACCAAGCAAACTCTAACTTTAAAAATCCCCAATTCCAGGAGTATTCACGACTGTCTATAAGGGCAGGTCACGAATGACTCGCGACTGTTCAATGAAACAACCCGCAAATACAAAACTGTGTTCGCGACTGTCTAGAACAACAACTCGCGAATATGTAGAAAAATCCCAAAAAGGGTAAAAAACTACCCAGAAAAGGCAGGGGAAGTGTGTAATCAGACTGGAAAGGTGTTTCTAAGTGGCAAAAAGGACTTGAAACAATGCAAAAATTGAAAAGAATCAAGAGAAACCCCAAACAAACAAGGCTAACCCTAGTGGAGTCACCAGTTCTGTTGTAAAGGAAAGTATCCTATGGCTAGGGTTTAAGAGGCCATCAACGTACTGGGGTTGAAAGAGAGATGCACAATGTTCAACAAGTATATATAAACAAAATTCAGAGATGAGAAAGGTCCACACCTGACTAACCGAAGGCTGGTCCAAGCTTTCTCTTCAATCCTCTTCTTGCTCCTCTCGCTCCAAGAGACCTGCAAAACAAGTTATACCTTCCTCAAGCCATTATGACCACATATAAGACAATGATAATCAAATGAATATCAAACAATGATCTGAATAACATTATAATATGATCATAAACAAAGATTCAATCCCACATTGAACAATGATTTGGGAGGAAGAAGGACATCACATCTTTATTAATCTTGAAAACAAGTACAAGTATACCTTCTCTTCAAGTTTGGCACCTCACGAAACCTTGATCTGGTTCTGCTGCTTCTCTTCTCCAAAGAACTCAGCCTCCAAGCTCTACAACATAAGAGGAAGACCTCCAGGGAAAAGGTATGGGCAAAGAGAGTCCTGATTCCTCCACCATAACAATGCATAAATTCCAAGTCCCTCTCATGGCCTTTCCTACTTCTATTTATATGGGTGAAATAAAGTAGTTTCGCAGGTTGAAGAGGTTATAGCAGTTAAAGAAATTAAGTTAAATGACTTAACTAATCTCCAATTAACACGTGTTTTTATGTTTAAATGCTAAGAGGCACATTCGCGGGTATGCAGTAGAGCAACCCGTGAATGATTCGCGACTATGTATAAGGGAAACCCGCGAATGCATAGATTCACAACTTGCTACAAAGGAGACCCGCGAATGACTTGCAAGTTGTATAAAAAGATAGTCACGGATACATCCTAGCATGGCAAAAAATGGCAAAGTAACTAGCTGGATAGAGGCAGAATGTATTTCACAATAAGCCAAGCTATAGTATTCTGGGCAAACCTCAATCCATAGATGTCCTTTTGTGTGCCAACATGAGAAATGTCTACACTAGGACGGAGAGGTGCCATTCTGGTGTATAACAACATCGATTATTAGTGGGTAGGAGTCTAGCGGCTGACGTGGCCAACAGATCAGCAGCTACATTTTTAATTCTTGGAATTGAAATAATGTTAAATGCATTAAAATATTTCAGCAAATCCCATACCTCGTTTTGGTAAGCCTTTAAGTGAGGATAAATACAATGTATCTGATTCCATATTTGTTTCACAATAATTTCAGAATCCCCAAAAACTTTTAGATTACTTACCTTTAATTCAATTTCCTTCTTTAGTCCCTGCACCAGTGCTTCGTACTCAGCTATATTATTAGTACACTCAAACTCTAATCTACATGAAAGGAAATGTTTATTCTTTTGTGGGTCAATCAGGATACATCCAGCCCCTGACCCTTCTAATGTCTTAGAGGCATCGAAAAATAAAGTCCAAAAATCATTAACTACTGAAAATGAATCTACTCCTACTACTAAGTCTACTATTTTACAGTCAACTTCATTAGCCTGTGAGAATCGAAGGAGATCAGGCTGGGTGTCAGATGTGCTACTGACTTCTTCTGCTTGATAATTCCCAGGTTCTAGCTCAATAAAATAGTTTCCCAAGATGGAATCCACTGGTACATTCTTCTCATCCAGCTGAGTGACGTTATATTTCATATGAGGCTCTCTCAAAATCTTGATCTGATTCGGGCTTCCTTTTTATGGCAACCATAGATGTGACCAATCATAAGCTAAATATCCATTAAGTTTGGCCGACCAATCTCTGCTCAGGATAAGGCTGTATGCATCTGGTATATCAGCCACCACGATATTAATGACCTGGCATACTTTATCATTTGAGGCCAGATGGACTAGGACATCTTCCATCTCACCAATTACCTTCACATCTGTCCTATCCAACTGAACTACTCTCCACGGGGATGGCTTAGGATTCCCATTGATTCTTTTACATACAGATATCGGCATGACATTAACAGTTGCCCCTGAATCTACCAAGAAATTATGTACATTGTAGTTAAAGATTTCAAAAGTAAGGAGGAAAGGTGGATGCTTGTGCTTGGACTTACCTCCACTGCTAGTCTCTCCAATCTCTTCTTCTTCTTCTGGTTGATTGTTAGTGGGCGTCTTCTCATCTGATGCTTCAAGGGATCTAAATAGCCTTTCTTTTTGCTGTGGCACTTTGCACATTTCAAATAGTGGAACATTCACCTTTATCTTCTTTAAATCCTCCACAATGTCATAATCCATCTGCTGTTCCATGGGATGCGGCCTATCAGCATTTTCCTTATCCTCATTTGGCTTGGCCATTGTATCATTCTATCTAGGCTTTTGGCTGGTAATAGTGAACTCTAGAATTTTATCAGCCAAATATTTGTCTTGAAATATCTTCTTAACAGTTCTCTGTAGCCTCTTAATGTTTGGGAGTATAAGACTGTCTTCCTTAACCGTCCCTTGGCTCCTCATGGCTATGTTGGTTTCCATAACGTCTTTACACCCCTGAGTATTTTCTTCTTCAGCATCAAACAATGAGACAGAATGCCATAAATCCATGGTTTCCTCTTCCTGCTCTTTAGTAGAAGTGGAAGCAGAAGTCTCTTTTCTTTCTTCTTCTCCCTCTTCTGTTAACCTAGAATCTAACAGTTTATTCATGACCAATGTCATCGAATTAATCCATTGAGGACAATTCTTTTCAGAGTGTGGTTGTTGGTGGAAAGTGCAAAAGTTGTCCAAGCCCACCTCTGTTAAATTCATGGATGCAGCATTTTGAGGAGGAGGTTGAGACTGGTGGTTCTCCTCTCTTTTCTTATAATATGGCTTATAAAACTTTTGTGCTTCCTTTTATTTCTCCATATCTATGATTTTATTGGAAAGCTTCTGCATCATTTTGGCCATATTTTCCAAATCTGGAGACTTTCCTTCGTTAGGATTAGTAAACAGTAAGGCTTTTATTCCAGCACCCTTTTCTCCTGACTACTCTGGATAGTCTTCAATACTCTCTCTTTCAACTTCCACCACATTAGCCTCTTCATAGGTTTCCGTCAACGTAGGCTTGGCCCTGCCTTTGGCAAACATGGATAGATCAAGGCCTAAAGCTGAAGTATAATATTCAATCAGAACTTTGTCTGAAGGCCTATCTGTTTCAAAGAAGTTCTTGAGATATGCTGCAAACCTTTGAGTGAAAATGTGCACCTTTTCTTTTCGTTCTTTCTTCAACGCACATAGCCCTTTCATAAGAGTTGCATGAGTTTTCTGAGTTGTATACTTACTTTTGAAAATTCTTTCAAAGGTATCCCAATCAGGGATAGAGTTAGTAGGAAATCCAAAGTACCATGACGCTGCAGCTCCTTTAAGGATATGTGGGAATAGTCTGCATACCACGTCTTCATGTTCCCTGGCCCTTAATCCCTCAATCGCCAAGTAAAAACTCTGTAGATGATCATCTACTAGTATCTTCTCATTGGGGTCGAATTTAGGAAGCAACTTTTCAAAGGATTGATGCAAATCATGTAACGGAGGGGTCAGGTTTAAGGGTGATCTGGCTCGCCATGCAGGTGGCAGATTTGGCGGGTTAGGTGGTTGGTTTGCGTTTACAGCAGCCATGAGTCTGGGTGGAGAGTGAGGAGGTGAACCAACTGGAGTGTGAGCAGGAGAACTGTGAGGGTTTTCTGGGCCTTCTTGATTCAAAGGTAGCACAAATTCCCGTAAGGCTATTTCTACAAGCTCTTCCTAGTCTCCAACCAGCACCGAGCCTTCCACTTCAGGACGATCTTTCTTTTTATACTCTCTTCTGGGAAATTCAGGGATGATTGGAAATCCCCCAATATTTTTTACATATGCCCTAGTGTGCCTTCTCAGATCATTAACAATTTCATTGTCAACAGAATATAGATGTTCTCTTTCTTCCGGAAATGGATTATGGAACCCACTTATTTCAGAACTGTGACCGGTGGAATATTCTTGGGAAAATGGGTTTCCTCAGCCAGCCATACACTGGCGGCCCTCCTTCTAGCTCCAAAACTGTTGAGGCCCCGAAATTTGCAGGCGACAACAGTAAGGGATTCTCCCCAATCAACGTTCCCAACTAGCCCATTGACTGTTTGGTATAGGGAATCTGTCTGGCTTGCGGTCTGGCTACCGTAGGTCAAAGTAATAGAACAAGGTTTTACCGATTGCGGCCCGGTCCACCGTGTATTTTTTTTGGTATATTTGACTTAATGTATGATATGCAAGTGCCCAATTAACCATGCAGGGCGATAAGATGCAAGGAGCAGTCACAATGTGATGCACAGGTTCTTACCTCTCGTCTTAGACTCACTAGCATCTAAATCACATACAACAAGAAAATAAACTAACTACCTAAACTATTCCTAGGGAGCAGGATTGTCATTTGTAGGTGAGTAATACATTGTGTACATGCATTATGAAGAGTTACAGTTAGCTGACACTTCTTTCAAGACACACGAACAATTACAGATATTTAAACAACCAGATAGCCAATTATTTTATGAACAACATTTATTACTCACAGTGGAAAACATCCCGAAAGATATTGAAGAACATTCAACAAGAACATAGGTTCAGGAAGTTAAATACTCTCACAGTAAATGAAATGCAGCTGAAAAAAAAATAGTTCCTCTTCAACATTATTCATTTAGTCGCATTGATACATTCCACATTTCCCTCTCTCCAACAGGCAAAAGCTGCACTTTCTGACTGTAAAACGAAGTAGTTCCTCTTACAATCAAAAGAGTTTACAAATTTTCTCAAGGAAAAATCCCTTGTAACTTCTCCCTTTCTAGTATTTAAACAAACAGTAAATCGTTTGGTTTTCCCCCAACGCATTACCTTTCGGTCTCCCCAGTGTTTAGTATTTTTCTGAGTTGTCTGTATGCACTCATGATTCTTTTAGTAATGGACCAGCAGTCAGGTTTGTGCCTTTAGCATTATTGACTTTGTCTTCCGCTTCGAGGGCCCTTTCAGTGATCTGGTCGGTGTCATTTCAATTTTTACTAAACTGTTCTTCTACGTCTTCAAGCATCAGCTCCTTATGCACACCTGTAAGTAATCCCTGTGTATTATCCATTTGGGACTATGCTATTTAATAGAGCGATAGATTATACAAACTGAAATGACTTCTCCACAAAACAAATGGCCTGGTGCACCATGGCGGAAGTCGAAAGGATACTGACATCGGAAGTCAAAGGCTTGGCTCAGCCGCAATGGTGGGCAGGAAAAGAAGACTAAGAGGGGCGATTCAAAGCTATGGGTGAGAAAACTCCATCAGAGATCGGGTCAATTTGACGTTGGATGCCAAAATCACTTCCCAGCCGTAACAGAGGAAAGAAAAGTGCTAAAAAGATGTGAAACGCGGGCGGAAGAGGGATTAATCGAATGTCGGAAGACAGTCGAATCGAAAGCTCAATAGCTTTCCCAGCCGCAACGGCAGAAGGGTAAAATCTACGGCCAAATGATTGAAGACAAGTACGAATCGGACGTCGGAGCGATTTGGACTTCGGACGCTAAAACGCTTTGGGAGCCGCAACGGCGGAGGGAAAAAGAACAAAAACAACCAATTTGACAGAAAAATCAAGTGTTCGAAAGCCTTTAAGGACCATTTCATTTTCCAAAACGACGGCTTATCAAATATAATTGGCAAAACTAAACCCAACTATGTGACCCACTACAAGAAATCAAGCACGAATAAATTCTGGGAACAGACTGTATATAAATGGCTCAAAACATCCAGACTTAAAGCATGGCCAAAGAAACATTAAGGATGAAACAACCTGAAGCGATAATAAGTTATGAGGAGGGACCCAAAGTTTAAGAGATTTGGGGAGAAAAGTTGCAGCCGAAACACATCATTTACATCAAAATACAAAATATTGGATCAATAGAAGCTCCCTCAAATAGATGAATATCTCACGAAGTGCGCCTCACTCCATGGAGCTAAAATATGGTGAGGAAACTTGAGATGAAAGGAAGAACAAGATGAAGTTTGATGTGTCCAAAAGATGCTGTAGATTTCAGTTATAAATAAGAATCCATTGAATCTCCTTTAAATACCTGATTTTCCTCTCCCAACACCAACTAGAACGGGAATCTTTCACCCTCGAAATTAGCTAAGGCATGAACTAGTCATCCACTAGCTCTCTCTCTACACAACAAGAAATTTCACTAATGATAAAAAGGCCATTCTCTTGGTTTATTACTGTAATTCATAAACATACTTAGCCTCATAATTTTCCCAATACATCAACAAACTCAATCCAAGTCGAATTAGGGTGCGTGCTCATGAA
The DNA here is from genome assembly GCA_001517045.1 of Pseudotsuga menziesii. Classification (NCBI taxonomy): domain Eukaryota; kingdom Viridiplantae; phylum Streptophyta; class Pinopsida; order Pinales; family Pinaceae; genus Pseudotsuga; species Pseudotsuga menziesii. Next base: position 486,988 of record LPNX011113832.1, on the reverse strand, counting down.
TTGACATGTGTCCCCTCTTTCCTAGCCTTCCACCTTCTCCAAATTTGAGTAGGAGCCCATTGAGCTTCCGAAACTCACATGAGATATATATATGTATATTTCGACCTGAAATGTCATACATGTAATATTTTATCCTTCATATCTAACTCGTTTCATAACTATCATAAAATCTCCATCATTGGTGTCATAGATGTCATAAATGTAAAGGGAATCTAGCCAAGTGTCCATGAAACTCCCATTTGGCTCTTCCTCTCCCCATGTAACTTATAATTCATCCCAAATTATACCTATGAAGTATATGGACAATTATATTAATTGTATAATCCATCCAAAACCATTAGGCTTCCCATAGATTCGAGATTGCAAGAGGAGGATGCCATTTAACATAGGAATTCTAGCTTGAGTGGGCCCCATAGTCTCCATATGTCTCCATTCTCCATAGCCACTTCAATTTTATCTAGTATTTATTTAATAAACTAAATTATTAAATATTTTTCCCATTCTAATGTATTAACATTATTTATTATCACCCTTATTAAAATTCCAAATGTATCCTTCCAACCTAGGGAACTAGTAGGATTGATGGAATTGTCTCGCCATGTAATTAATAAAAATAAGGAAATTACAGTCCTCCCCACCCAATATTTCTTATCCTCAAGCAATTTAATATTTGTATGCTGCAATATTCTTTCATATTCCCAAGTGTAATCCTCATTTGGTACTCCTTCCTTTGCACCAATTGCTCTGTTATGGTTATGTTCATTAATTTTCTTTAGCTACAATTTAGTAGTGCAACTCATGTACTTCAATTTTGTGTTCCCAAAAGTAGAGATATGTGGATTTTGTATATTGATATACCCTGTAACATCACCACTAATACCAAAATGATTAATCAAATCCATAAAAACCAAATTTCTGCAAATAATATCTACCTCCATATTTTGGAAACCTTTTCTGAACTTTCACCCTTTTTTTTTGCTTATGTATATTTATTTGAACTTGGTACTGAGCTACCAAAATTTGAATTGCTTAATATTCCAATAAAATATAAGAGAGGAACCACCATGCTTGTTTCTGCACTACTCTGATTACAATCATCTTCTCAAGTGGTGAATAAATCTCCAATGTTGCCCCCAAAATTGAAACCAATCAGACCAAAAATGATCCCAGGGTCCCATATGATCCTGATACATGGATGGTGTGAAATTAATATGATGAGATTCCATGAACACCAAGCATGTGAAAACTGAATCCATCTCTCGAAATTCACTCCACACCAGAAACATGAACACTTCTATGTAAAGATGAACTCAAACAACTGAAAGTGGTTTGCTTTCTCAAACCAACAATCGAACTACTACTCCAAGTCAGATGAAACAAAGAAATTCCATGATCCCATTACTGGTATTTCACCCTTGCAAACATCATGAGTAAAAAATATAGATCATGAAATTACATAACAACATCATACAAATGTACATCAATAAGTTACCTCATCAAAGAATGATGAAAGTGCTTCTACATCCAAGTAAGTAGATCACCATGTGGCCCATACACACAAGCATAAAATGACCACTATAATTTGCTCCAATGACATAGGTGAGTTATCTAATGTCCTATAATTATGCTCCAGAAGGATGTGATATGCATCAAAATATTTGTCCTTGTATTCTTTCATCCAAGAAGTGAATGAATGATCTCCACTAAAATCTGAACCAAATAAGGAGCAAGGAAAACATGAAGACTTCAAGTGGCTCAAAGAAGTCTCATCAATACACCAATGAATATGCATATTATCATGAAATAACAGAGGATTTTTCTTCCAATAATAATTTTCCTCAATCATATCCCTCTTCACCGAAGTGTCGGATGAAGTTCCTCCAACATCAAATGAACCAAGTGTTGAGCAAGAAAAACCATGAGTCATCAAGTGACTCAAATGCATATCATAGGTGCATCCATGTAGATGTGCATCATCATAAAGTAAAAAAGGATGATTTTGCAAATGTGAATAATATTTTTCTCCAACCATGTGATCATAAAAAGTAAATCTAGGAGCTCCATACTCCTCATGTGGCATCATAAAAAAGAACCCTTTCACCCATACTTCATTGAGACTAATGGTGCAAAACATGGAATTGTAGGATGTAGGAGAATGAACTAACTCACTCAAATGATAAAAAAGTGCATAAGTTTCATCATTTTAAGGACCCATATGGGTAGTATCATGCAGCTCCTTAAAAAGTGTGAAACATTTTTCATAGATTGGTTCCAATGTAGAGGAATGATGCTCTTGTTTAAAAATTGCATAACCTTCATCAAGAGAGAATTCAAGTTCCTCTTCCACCACATCAAGTGTTGGTATCTCTTCAAGATAATCTTCGAACACATCAATCACATTCAAATTTCCACATTTCTCATGATCCAGCATGTCATGAGAATCCTCCAAACAATTTACCATTTGGCAATCTGAAACATAGGAGGAAAAACAAGTGTCTTGCAACTTTTCAAGAAGTTGCTCATTTTAAATTGTGATCTTATGAATAAGTTCATTATTATTCAGGTAGGATTCATGTAACCATTAACTAATATCAATGAAATTTTTTCTATCAAAAAGAAAATACAGGAAATTAACTTTGATGTTGCACATTTCTCTTTGAGTATTCTCCATGTCTTCAAGGAAGGATGGCTCCTCCAAGGAAGTAGCTCTCCAACAAGAATTTGATACCAATTCTTGAGTGTCATGGGGTATGCTAAGGGCCTCTTGTATATTATTTTCATTCATATTTAAGGACCCTTCAATAAAATGATGCTCTTGCAAATGAACCTCCTCATATTCTTCCTTTTTGCTTGGACCAACTTCATGAAGCTCAAGCGGCGATGGGGAAGTTGATCTTGTTTCTTCTTTAACTACTACAAGGTCTTAGTTTTCATCTTTACTGGAAATTTTTCTTGAATAAAAATATTGAAATATTATCTCTATGTCATCAACATAGAGTTGTGATTACCCATCAGTAGGTACTCCTTCATTGTTCAAGTATCCATCAATATACTTATTGCTCTTTGTTTCATTTCCAAGGTAGAAGGTGCCTCGAAATGATCTTCAATATTTTCAATAGAAACTTATTAAAACTCATGTGATTTCTATTCATATTTTTTGGAGTCACTTGGGAGTGAATTTCTATCCTCTGCATGTACTACTTCTTCTCCTTCACCTATTTCAGAACTAGGTGGTTCATGGGTCTCCTCCTTTTGCTCCTTCAAGCAAATTGATGCATTTTTCCCCTTGGTTTTCTTAAAATCAATATATTTTTCCCAACTTTGGATAAGAAAAAATTTAAATCCTTTAATAATATTATTACTCATGTCTTCAAATATAGGTTCCATCATTTTTATAAGCTCCTCACCATCATATGAGGCTCCCTTTTCATCCCTAGTCATAGTTTCCTCTTCAACAAAAGGACTTTTGGGTTTCAATATATAATGTTGGTCCCTGAATTATTGTACTTGAAAATATCAGACCACATCAGGTTCCAATTTCATGCTCTGATACCACTTGTAATGTCCTTTTTTTAAATGTTTACCAAAATTCCCAATTTACCAATTTTTTCACAATTTTGGCTCTTGACTAGTTTTAGTATCTTGGTCTCCAAATCATCCCAATTGCTTCCAAATATTTAGAGAAGGTGTATGAATGATATAATAAAGTAATTATTATGTTCAGGGATGTATCATGGCCATCCAAACACTTCTGCAAGTCTGTACTAAATTCTGAACAAGATAGAGGATTTTATTGGAGAGTTTTGGCTTAAAATGGCCCTCGGGTAAGTGGTAGAAATGGCTTCCCAAATGTCTGGAAACCCACTATAATTCTGAAATTGAAGCAGGTTATGTGTATAATATATTATCATAGCCTCATATGCATAACCAATCTACCTCCCATGTATTTTATCACTTCTTTCAATCAAATATAAAAAAAAAAAACTATTTTTGGACCCTTGGGGAAATGAGGTGTAGTTTTCCCCAATGGTTATGAAATTCGACCCAATGGCCAAAAATTATTAGTTAATGAAAATGAAACAAATAATATTATTTAATTATATTCCATTCATTCATAAATCATCAATATTTTACATATCCATTTGAATTCATCAAGATTACAAGAGTTTACAACAAGGTAGTGGGGAAATGGCATTGTTTCTTCATTATTGAGCAATAATACATGATATTCATGGGAATTTATACCTGAGATATTTATGAACTTAAATAAAATATCATTTACATCAGAATACACAATACTATATTAATATAAGCTCCCTCAAATAGATGAATATCTCACCAAGTGCGCCTCACTCCTATGGAAAGATGAACTCAAACAACTGGAGGTTGGTTTTCTTTCTCAAACCAACAATCGAATTGTTAATCCAAGTGATATGAAACAAAGAAATTCCATGATCCCATTTCTGGTATTTCACCCTTACAAACATCATGAGTAAAAAATATAGATCATGAAATTACATAACAACATCATACAAATGTACATCAATAAGTTACCTCATCAAAGAATCATGAAAGTGATTCTACATCCAAGTAAGTATATCACCATGTGGCCCATACACACAAGCATAAAATGACCACTAGAATCTGATCCAATGACACAGGTGAGGATCCCATGTCCTATAATTTTGCTCCAGAAGGATGTGATATGCATCAAAATATTCAGCCTTGTATTCTTTCATCCAAGAAGTGAATGAATGATATCCACTAAAATCTGAAACAAATAAGGATCAAGGAAAACATATATACTTCAAGTGGCTCAAGGAAGTCTCATAAATACAGCCATGAATATGTATATCATCATGAAATAATAGAGGATTTTTCTTCCAATAATAATGTTCCTCAATCATATCCTTCTTCACCCAAGTGTCGGATGAAGTTCCTCCAACATCAAATGAACCAAGTGTTGGGAAAGAAAAACCATGAGTCTTCAAGTGACTCAAATGCATATCATAGGTGCATCCATGTAGATGTGAATCATCATAAATTAAAAAATGATGCATTTTCAAACGTGAATAAGAGTGTTCTCCAACCATGTCATCATAAGAACTATATCTAGGAGCTCCATACTCCTCATGTGCCACCATAAAAAAGAACCCTTTCACCCATACTTCATTGAGACTAATGGTACAAAACATGGAATTGTAGGATATAGGATAATGAACTAACTCACTCAAATTATAAAAAAGTGCATAATTTTAATCATTTTAAGGATCCATATGGGTAGTATCATGCAGCTCCTTAAAAAGCGTGAAACATTTTTCCTACATTGGTTCCAATGTAGAGGAATGATGCTCTTGTTTAAAAATTGCATAACCTTCATCAAGAGACAATTCAGGTTCCTCTTCCACCACATCACGTTTTGGTATATCTTCAAGATAATCTTCAAACACATCAATCACATTAAAATTTCCACATTTCTTATGGTCCAGCATGTCATGAGAATCCTCCAAACAATTTACCATTTGGCAATCTAAAACATAGGAGGAAAAACAAGTGTCTTGCAACTTTTCAAGAAGTTGCTCATTTTGAATTGTGATATTATGAATAAATTCATTATTATTCAAGTAGGATTCATGTAACCATTAACTAATATCGATGAATTTTTTTCTATCAAAAATCAAATATAGGAATTTAACTTTGATGTTGCACATTTCTCTTTGAATATTCTCCATGTATTCAAGGAAGGATGGCTCCTCCAAGGAAGTAGCTCTCCAACAAGAATTTGATACCAATGCTTGAGTGTCATGGAGTATGCTAAGGGAATATTGTACATTATTTTCATGCATCTTTAAGGACCCTTCAATAAAATCATGCTCTTGCAAATGAACCTCCTAATATTCTTCCTTTTTGCTTGGACCAACTTCATGAAGCTCAAGTGGTGATGGGGAAGTTCATCTTGTTTCTTCTTCAATTGCAACAAGGTATTCATTTTCATGTTTACTGGAAATTTTTCTTGCAGAAACATTTTGAAATATGATTTCTATGTCATCAACATAGATTTGTGATCACCCATCAGTAGGTACTCTTTCATTGTTCAATTATCCATCAGTAGGTACTCCTTCATTGTTCAAGTATCCATGATTATACTTATTGCTCTTTGTTTCATTTCCAAGGTAGAAGGTGCCTCGAAATGATCTTCAATATTTTCAATAGAAAATTATTCAAACTCATGTGATTTCTCTTCATATTTTTCAGAGTCACTTGGGAGTGAATTTCTATCCTCTGCATGTACTACTTCTTCTACTTCACCTATCTCAGAACTAGGTGGTTCATGGGTCTCCTCCTTTTGCTCCTTCAGGAAAACTGATGCACTTTTCCCCTTGTTTTTCTTAAAATCAATATATTTTTCCCAACTTTGGATAGAAAAAAATTCAAATCCTTTAATAATATCATTACTCATGTCTTCAAATATAGGTTCCATAATTTTTATAAGCTCCTCACCATCATATGAGGCTCCCTTTTCATCCCTAGCCATAGTTTCCTCTTCAACAAAAGGAATTTTGGGTTTCAATATATAATGGTGGTCCTTGAATTCTTGTACTTGCAAATACCAGACCACATCAGGTGCTAATTTCATGCTCTGACACCAATTGTAATGTCATTTTTTTTTAATTTTTACCAAAATGCCGAATTTTCCAAATTTTTCACAATTTTGGCTCTTGACTAGTTTTAGTATCTTGGTCTCAAATGTGGAAATTGAACCTAGGTGTTAGAACAATTACAATCACAAAAATTGCCAATTATACATGCAAATTACACACAAAGGAGACTGAATATGGAGCAGAACACTAATCTGTATTGAATAAGTGTACAATAGCCAACCCTGTGAAGTCATAGGCTGCCACAATAAATAATTACATGAGATATTCAAATTCATAAGGATTCCATTCGAATTTGGTCAAAAGCAGGCTTACTAAATCTAAACAAATCCCCCATAGGTTCATAAAGCAGTTTCCAAATCTGTCTAGGAACTCACGAATTGGAAAAATCAATTAGGAAAGCTAATAGATGATGGAAGGACAACTCATACATTCTTTTCTTAGGATAAAAGGGTGGAGGATGATGAGGACAAAAAACAAGTTAACTTCACCTAGTCAAACTTTCCCAATTTTCTTAAAACTCAGAAAAAGCAGAAAACGCAGACATGCACTAGGAAGGCCAGGAATAAAGTAGTTTTGATTCCAAGTGGTTTCCCAAGCGCTCCATGACTCAAATTTAGCAAGTTTGACCACTTTGGATGTGTGGAGGAAAACTTGCATAAGGTGGAATATGGAAACTAGGCAAATTAGACAAAAATTGGATTAATTAATGTCTAAGGTAGCTAACTATGGGTTGATTATTCTAACACCCCCCATTTAGCCTGACTTATGAGTAAAATATCAGAAAATTATAGGGCCTAGCAACAAGGATTACTGACCCTTTACATACTGCATGTCCATTTAACCAAGGAAAGAGGCAAAAACCCAGTGGGAAAAATTCTCCCTTAAACATGGACAATAAAACAAAATTTGGAAATCTTGTCATCACTCTTGCTTCACAGCATGATCAGCAATCCCCAGTAGTGATTTGATATTGCTGAATGTTTTCTCACAAAAAACTTTGGTGAAGATATCTGCTACTTGTTCTGAAGATGAACAGAAGAGTAGGTGAATGGTGCCATCGTGCACAAGCTGTCTGATGTAGTGCATATGGATCTCAATGTGTTTGATTCTCTGTCTCTGAACTGGATCATTGTAGATTCAAATGGTACTCTAATTATCACAATAGATAGTAGTTGAGTATTCTAATTCGAAGCCACACTCACCAAGTAACCCCTGCAACCATAAACATTGAGTTGCTGCATTTACAACTCCTATGTACTCTGCTTTTGTAGATGAGAGTGCAGTGGCACTCTGTTTCTTGCTTGACCAGATGATTGTTCCTTAAGAAAGCATGAACACATATCCTGATATTGAATTTCTATCTGTGTTGTCACCTGCCCAATCACTGTCAGTAAACCCAATCAAATCAAGATCAAATTTAACTTTGTAAAAGATCCCACGAGTCCTTGTTCCCTGAACAAAGTTAAGGATCCTTTTGGCTGCTCTCCAATGGATCTCATGAGGCTGATACATGTATCTTGAAGCCACACTTACTACATAATAAATATCAGGTTTCGTATGTGTAAGATACAGCAAACATCCAATCAATTGCCTATACAATGTATTGTTTACCATAGGTGAAGAATCAGCTTCTTCAAGATTAACTCCTGAAAGGAAGGGAGTCTTGCTTGGCTCGCAATCCTTCATGTTGAATTTGTTTAGCAAATCCAAGGCATACTTGGAATGATGTACTTTGATTCCTTTTTTGGTTTGACAATCTCAAGCCCCAAGAATTGGCTCAATAATCCCAAATCAGTCATTGAGAATGCATGGTTCATTGCATCCTTCAAGGAGGCAATTTCATCCTTTGAGATTCCTATAATGAGAAGCTCATAAACATACAAAAAAAAACCATTAATGAACCATGAATCAGCTTCAAATAGACATTTGGATCTGACATGCATCCAACAAAATTTAGTGAAGCAGAAAGCTATCAATCTTGGCATACCAAGCCCTTGGGGCTTGCTTAAGCCCATACAATGACTTATTTAGCATGCACACAAGAGATGGATTAGTAGAAAATACTTGAGGCTGATGCATGTAAATATATTCAATGAGATCTCCATTCAGTAAAGCACACTTCACATCCATGTGGTGTACCTCCCACTGCTGTGAAGCTGCAATGGCTAAGGCTAGCCTGATGGAGTCCATCTTTACCACTGGTACAAAGGTCTCATTGTATTCTATGCCATGTACATGTGAGTATCCCATGGCTACCAATCTGGACTTTTATTTTAAAGGTGAACCATCAGCAGCTAATTTGGTTTTGTAAACCCACTTACACTGAACTAGTTTCCTCCCTGGGGGAAGATCAACTAGCTCCCAAGTGTTGTTCTTTTGGAGTGAGATGAACTCTTATTTCATGGATTTCTACCATATTGGATCATGTGATACATATTCATATGTTTTTGGGTCTGATTAAACCATCAGATGGAATTTCTCTGCAAACAAAGGGTCTTTGATACACAGAGCACTCCCAAACTGAGATCTAGTCCTCCTAGGATCATTAGGATTTCCAGCTATTTCTTCAGCTGCATGAATGGTATTTGCTTCCAATTTTGGTCTTATAGTAATGTTAGGATCTGCAATTAAATCATCATTATTATACATATCAGAATCGTCAACTTCAACTATCTCTTCACTTACATTTAATGGTTCTAGTGGTGAAGAGGATTCTCCAACTTCCACTGCTGCTAAAGGCTCTTCTTGGAACTGAACACTCCTTTCAATGAAGGATTTGTTTGTACTCAAATTTATAATCTTTTACCCTTTTGAATATTTATAGTACCCAACATTTAGACACTCTTGGCTTTGGGGCTGCAAATCCTTCCTCTTTTCTGTTGGAATTCTATCCCAAGCCCTTGAGCCAAAAATCCTGAAATGGGTCACATCTGGCTTATGCCCACTCCATGCTTTGAAAGGAGTCATACCATAAATTTGTTTATGAGGCACCCTATTTTGAATATAGGCTGCATAATTTATAGCTTCGGCCCAAAACTTTGGTGGCAAAGTCTTAGCCTCCATCATGCATGTTGCCATCTCTTTCAGTGATCTGTTCCTCCTCTCAGCAACACCGTTTTGTTGTGGTGTGTAAGGGATAGAATGATACATCTGAACACCTACATCCACACAATATTGAATGAACTCAGACTTGACATACTCACCACCATTTTCAAATCTGAGGACCTTGAGTTTCCTCCCAGACTGGTTTTCAACCAAAGCCTTAAAGACTTTGAAGAGGCCAAAAGCTTCAGACTTGTGTTTCAGGAAGTAAACCCAGCAATACCTGGAAAAGTCATCTATGAATGTCAATGCATATTTGGGCTGACTCATTGACATATGAGGAAATGGTCCAGCAACATCACTGTGGATCAATTCAAGAGGTCCAGAGGTTCTCTCATGACTAGCTTTCTCAAATTTATGCTCTGGGTGTTTTCCTAAGATGCAACCTTGACAGACTCCTTTGGAAAACTTAATCTTTGGTAACCCTATGACCATTTATTTTTCACTAATATCAGAAAGATACTTGTAATTGAGGTTGCCAAATCTTTCATGCCAAAGCTTGCTTGCCTCATTAGCATGAATCAGAAGAGCAGAGGGGTTTGAGTAGGGTAGGAAGTGTGAGAACATGTATGCCTTCGAAGTGTGATTTGCAACTCCTTTTGAAATGACTTTAACACTTGAGACATTTGTGATCTCAACTTCATCAAGGGAGAATATGACCTTCTTTGGAGACCCTATCTGGGTCATCTAATACACTAATAAGAGGTTAGAGGCAAGAGCTGGAACATACAATGCATTGCTGAACTTACCATGGTAAAGATCAATCCTCCCTTTGCCCAAAATTTCAGTGAGAGAGTCATCTCCTAGTACAATTGGTGGACCTTTCGACATGTTAAGTGAGGTGAATGCCTCCTTGGTCGAAACCATATCAATGACAAAAACTAGGTGAGTTTGATGTGTCAGTAACCAATGCATGAACTCTCTCTCTGTCTTTTGAATTTGACCCTCCTTCCCTCTTCTTTGAGCTGTCAGGAAGGGAAATGCCATTCTTCTCTAGGAGTTGGGTCAGCATGTCAATTTTCTTCTTCATGCAGGAGCTTTCAAGATGATTTCCCTTACTGCAGTATGTGCACTTGCTCATTTCTCCTTTGTTATTATTCTTCTGGAGGTTCTTCCTGGAACCTTAGAGTTCCTCTGGAGACTTGTTCTTGTCTCTCTTTTGCTCAGGTGGATTCTTAGAGTTCTTCTTGCTTTTTGAATCCACCCTCAAATCTCCAGCAACCAGAGCTTCGTCTTTGGAAGGTTTAATGGTGCCCATCATCACCAATTTATCTTGTTCTTGTGTGAGAGATTCCATGAAATCTGCAAGGCTAGGCATTTTCCAGGATCAAGCTGTCAACTTTGTGGCATGGAAGGTCAATACAAATAATGAATAGTTAGGGCCAAGATTCAAGAGTATGGCCAAAACCAGTTGCTCCTCCTTCTTTTCGATCCCACACTATTTTAGATGCAAAACAAGGGCTTTGAACTTGGAAATATAGAGTTGTAGGGATTCAAAGCTATTGGGACTCAGGGAGATCAATTCATTTTCAATTTTATGTCCCCTCATCTCATCTATCTTACCAAAAAGATAAACAAGCTTCTCCCATAATTCATTTGGTGATGTTAATCCATCGAGATGGAAAAGGAGGTCTCTGGATATGCTCAAACACAGGAGACCATAGGCCTCATCCGTCCTGTTGTGCCATTTAATTTTCTCTACAGCTGCATTGGGCTCTGCTTCTATTGCCATAGTCACTCTATAGAGGCCTTTCTCTCTCAATAGTATCTCCATCTCTGCTTTCCATTAAAAGAAGTTAAATGGAGTCAAGATGATCTTCTAAGATTGATCCACAGCTCAGAAATTGTCCCTTCGGTCAGCAGAATGCTCCCAGTCAATGATGCCGAACCTACAATAACAAATTGTAAGGAGAGAAATCGATCTACAAAGGCTCTGATACCATGTGGAAATTGAACCCAGGAGTTAGGAAAATTACACTCACAAAAATTGCAAATTACACACAAAGGAGACTGAATATGGAGTAGAACACTAATCTGTATTGAATAAGTGTACAATAGCCAACCATATGAATTCATATGCTGCCACAATAAATAATTACATGAGAGATTCAAATTCATAAGGATTCCATTCGAATTTGGTCAAAAGCAGGCTTACTAAATCTAAGCAAATCCCCCATAGGTTCACAAAGCAGTTTCCAAATCTATCTAGGAGCTCACGAATTGGCAAAATCAATTAGGCAAGCTAATAGATGATGGAAGGAAAACACATACATGATTTTCCTAGGAGAAAAGGGTGGAGGAAGATGAGGACAAAAAACAAGTTAACTTCACCTAGTCAAACTTTCCCAATTGCCTTAAAACTCAAAAAAAGCAGGCAATAAAGTAGAAAAAGCAGACATGCGCTAGGAAGGCCAGGAATAAAGCAGTTTTGATTCCAAGTTGTTTCCCAAGAGCTCCATGACTCAAATTTAGCAATTTTGACCACTTTGGATGTGTGGAGGACAACTTGCATAAGGTGGAATACGGAAACTAGGCAAATAAGACAAAAATTGGATTAATTAATGTCTAAGGTAGCTAACTATGGGTTGATTATTCGAACATCCAAATCATCCCAATTGCTTCCAAATATTTAGAGAAGTTGTATGAATGATATAATAAAGTAATTATTATTTTCAAGGATGTATCATGGCCCTCCAAACACTTCTGAAAGTTTGTACTAGATTCTAAACAAGATAGAGGATTTTATTGGTATTTTTGGGCTCAAATCCCCCCCGGGTAAGTGGTAGAAATGGCTTCCCAAATGTGCAGAAACCCACTATAATTCTGAAATTGAATCAGTTTATGTGTATAATAAATTATCATAGGTTCATATGCATAACCAATCTGCCTCCCATGGCTTTTATCACTTCTTTCAATCAGATATAAAAAATAAAAAAAATTTGGACCCTTGGGGAAATGAGGTGTAGTTTGCTCCAATGGTTATGCAATTCGACCCAATGGCCACAAATTCTTAGTTAATTAACATAAAAAAATAATATTATTTAATTATATTCAATTCATTCATAAATCATCAATATTTATCACATCCATTCGAATTCATCAAGATTACAAGAGTTTACAATAAGGTAGTGGGGAATTGGCAATGTTTCTTCATTATTGAGCAATAATATATGATATTAATGGGAATTTCTAACTGAGAGATTTATGAACTTAAATAAAATATCATTTACATCAGAATACAAAATACTGGATTAAGAGAAGCTCCCTTAAATATATGAATAGCTCACCAAGTGCGCCTCACTCCATGGAGCTGAAATACGGTGAGAAAACTTGAGATGAAAGAAAGAACAAGATGAAATTTGATTTTTCCAAGAGCTGATATAGCTTGCACCTGTAACTAGGAATCCATTGAATCTCCTTTAAATTCCAGAGTGGCCTCTCCCAACACCAACTAGGATGGGAATCTTTCACCCTCGAAATTGGCTAAGGCATGAACTAGTCATCCACTGGCTCTCTCTCTTCACAACAAGAAATTTCACTAATTATTAAAAGGACATTATATTGGTTTATTACTGAAATTTATAAACATCATTATCCTTCTAAGGTTCCCAATCTATCCAAAAACTCAATCCAAGTCGAATTGGGGTGTGTGCTCATGAATTGACATGTGTCCCCTCTTTCCTGGCCTTCCACCTTCCCCAAATTTGAGTAGGAGCCAATTGAGATTCCCAAACTCACATGAGAGATCTATTGGATGGTATATTTTGAACTGACATGTCATATATGTCAAATTTCAGTATTCATATCTTAATTATGTCATAATTGTCATAGAATCTTCATCATTGTTGTCATAGATGTCATAAATGTAAGGGGAATCTAGCCAAGTGTCCATGAAACTCCCATTTGGCTCTTCCTCTCCCCATGTAAGTTACAATTCATCCAAAATTAGACCTACAAAGTATATAGACAATTATATTAACCTTGTAATCCATCCAAAAACATTATGCTTCCCATAGATTCGAGATTGCAAGAGGAGGATGCCATTTAACATAGGAATTCTAGCTTGAGTGGGCCCCATAGTCTCCATATGTATCCATTCTCCATAGCCACTTCAATTTTCTCTTGTATTTATTTAATTAACTAAATTATTAAATATTTATCCCATTCTAATGTACTAACATCAATTTTTATCACCCTTATTAGAATTCCAAATGTATCCATCCAACCTAGGGAACTAGTAGGATTGATGTAATTTTCCTGCCATCCAATTATTAAAAATGGGGACATTACAAAGTGTGTCATTGTCTATCTTGATGATATCTTGATTTTCAGTCGATCATGGGAAGAATATGTTCGACAACTTTTAAAAGTCTTCAACACTCTCCAGCGACATCGACTACATTTGAACATGGACAAATGCTCATTTTGCGATGACCAACATCAATTATTGGGGGTATGTAATTAACTCTCTAGGAATTCATGTTGACCCATAAAAAGTACAGATCCTCAAATATTGGCCCATTCCTAAAAAAATTTATGAACTAAGAATTTTTCTTTGTTTGGCGAATTTTTATCGACTATTGATACTTGCTTTAAGCCACATTGCATGGCCTTTGAATAAGTTGATGAAAGGAAATGAGAAAACTGTCTTTAAATGGACACCGACACAAAAACAAAATTTTGAAAAAATCATAAAAAAAAATTGTACTACAAAAGTACTTGTATTACCTAATTTGCATCATCCCTGTGAGATCGATACAGACGGATCGGACTATTCTCTTGGCATAGTGATCACTCAGTCGGGTTACCCAATTGCATTTCATTCTGATACCTTCAATGACACTGTTAGAAGGTATTCAACGTATGAAAAAGACCTGTAGGATATTGTGCAATCTCTTAAGCAATGGAGACACTACAATCTTGGCAAGGAAACGATCATCCTTACTAACCATAAACCTTTGTAGTTCACTCCACCCCAGTCAAAAATACATACAACTAGACAACTCAAGTGGATTAATTACCTTCAACAATTCTAGTTGGTAATTAAGTATCAGAAAGGAAAATCCAATGTTAGAGTCGATTGCTCAACCAACCACCCATTACTCTACTATCTATAGTAATGAATACGTAGGGTTACGACACCACTAATTGGACACAATTATATTTGGTAGAAAATGACTTATTCACAATTTATTGACAGCTTTATACTGACACGTTGTCTACTATGGACTACTTCCTAAAGGACACCTTGCTTTACAAGCTTCGACAGCTTTGTGTAGCAACTGGTGAGCACTATGACAAGAAGGTCATTTGGGATGCGACTACAGAAAGACTGCAGGACATTTTGGAGTCACAAAAACACTTGTTATCCTCCAAAAGTATTTTTACTGCCATTCACTTAAATATGACATCAGAAAGTACATTCGATCGTGCATAGTTTGTACCATTTCTAAACTGCTGAATTAATGAAAAGGTCTATACACAACCCTAACAATTCCTAGTCGACCATTGGAATCCATTTCTATGGAATACTTTATGGCATATCCTACTATCCAACATCAACATGATGTTATCTTAGTAGTAGTCAACAAATTTTCCAATATGGATATACTTATACCATACAATAAGACTATGACAACACATTAGACTGCTCAGCTCTTCTTCAAACATGTGTGGAAACATTATGGCCTCCTGATGACCATTATTTTCTATAGAAATCCTATATTTGTCATCACCTTTTGGAAAAATATCTAGTAACTGCTTGACATGAGATTTTATTTCTCAACAACCTTCCACCCATAGACAAACGGACAAACGAAAGTTGTAAATCACTTGGTAGTACAACTACTTTGCATGTACAACCAAAAGCATTATTAAACATGGGATGATAACCTTCCATACATACATCATAGCTACAATTGTGCTCAACATATTTGTATGGGAAAGGGTTCATTTGAGATATGTTATGGATTTCAACCCTCGACGCTTATCAATTTGATCAGTTCCTCGAAACAGTCGAATGACGCTGACTTCGAAGGTCGAGAAGGGGAGAAAGCTTTAAAGTTCAGAGATCAAATATACAACATCTAGAATCAAGCATAGGAAATGTTGCAATGAACTAATGAAAAATTTAAGGCCCTACATGAAAAGCATCATATTACTCATTCATTCTAAATTGGGGATCAAGTCCGATTACATCTAAAGAAGGAGCACTTCACTGGTCCATATAGAAAACTAAAACCATTGCAATATGGTCCATGCATTATCCTTAAATAGATTGCAAAAAACACTTTTTAGCTCAACATTCCTGCATCCATTTCCCTACATGCAGTATTTAATATAGATCTACTTCAACCATAACATGCACCATTATTGGAACATAACGACTTTCATACAACAAAACCTGAAGAAATCCATCCAGATGTTTAGGAAGCTACTCCTTGTGACACCATTGTGGGATGACACATATGCTATACAAGGACGAACTCTATTCCCTTGTTTCAAGTGGCTAAATTTGGACAAATCCCTACGCAAAGTAAATGGTAATCAACTACTGAAATAGATAACAAGTTTCTTCACCTAAATGAATACACAATGGATACCATTATTTCTTAAGGAAGGAGGAATGATCCAACTAGTATTTGGCATGTTGTCGAACTTCAAAAAATTCTATAACTTTGAGTGCTTCGACTACTCTGACTACCTCGACAGGTTTCATATTCAACATACAAAATCTTGACATGCCTTGTCAGCACCGATGACTATCGTAGATCAAAATAATGTCTCTATCTTCCAGTCATCTGTGACGGTTGAACTTCTGAACTGTTATAACTTCTTGTAACTGACTGTAACATGTAGTCACCCAATAATATCAACATTCTATATAAACATGTACATTATGGTAACAATCAACCAACCTTCATAAAGAAGAAGTGATAATAGAAATTGGTTTGAATTCTTGCATATTGTATGCGTGCATACTTTCTATCGACATAGTGTATTTCCTTCTTTTCTTGTTCTTTTTCTATGCTTTCACCATAATAGTGCTCAAATCATTCAGTCGACTCTTGTCCCTAATGTCTACCTAGGCACAACCTAGATCATGAGAACCTATAGAGTGGATCCATCAATTTATTTAGCGACTGAAAAGTATTAGAAACCCTATATCTAGGGATATCGATTTCTGGGTTGACAATATTTTGGAAGGATACATCACCAAAATTGTTGTCGACCTTATAAGGTCATATAGTGAGATCGAATAAGAATTCTTCCAAGTACCTAGAGGATGATACCTAACATATTTAAATACTTGGATCAAGAAGCTCATAGGTGAGAAAGGGATCCTAAGAATGGAGTCCGATGAATAAATATTTGTGTGTGAAGACCAGGGATATATCAAAAAAGAAGTTTGAGAAAAATGGAGGAGAGTAAGGTGAGATGTTTCCTAGTGATAGAGATACTAAAGTAGGAGGTTAATGAATAAGAAGTGGGAGAAAGTTTTCGTTGGGAAAGAGGAGAAGGATTACAACCAGAAGAAGAAGTTGCAGTACGAGTGTGGGAGAGGAGTAAAAATTGGCGTTGCACTTTAATGAAGGTTGATTTGATGAGGAAAAGGAATACCAACCTATATCTAAAAAATAAGATGAAGAAGAATCCATAGATACATAGTACAAGTACACCATACCCACAACTCGATGTACATCCCTAGAGGTAAGATCTAGAAACTTATTACCCAGTGGTTTTTTTAATTAGGATAACAATAATAGTGGGAATAGAAGACAAGGGGCACCTTCTAGCCAAACCTTTATGACAAGAGTACTGATCCAATGAACAACTAGCATGTTGTCTAACTTCAAAAAAGTATATCACTTTGAGTACTTTAGCATCGACTTCGACAATTCCGGACCTCAACACAATCGACTTCGACAACCTTGATAGGTTTCACGCTTGGGATACAACATCTCCACATGTGCTATTGACATCAACGACTGTCGAACATTGTCAAAGTATCTCTCTATATTCCATTCATCTATGACAGTTGAACTTCCAAACCATTATAACTTATTTTTTAACTGAACATAACAGGTAGTCACCGAAGCATCTCATCATGCTATATAAACACATACACTATTGTAGTATACATTCATTCAATCAATCATATTGATAAATATTTCATTAAAAATAAGTATTAATAGAAAACGGTTCGAATTCTTGCATATTTTTTGTGCACATACTTTCTATTGATATAATGTATTTCTTGCTTTACCTGTTCTTTTTCTATGCTTCTACTATAATAGTGCTCGACTCATTTAGTTGATTGTTGTCCCTAGCATGCATTTCCACACGGCCTAGATTATTTGTATCATATCTTGTTCAAATATTAAGTTATATAAGCAATTCCATGGAATTTAATTAACTTCTGCATGTTTAAACACACTCACAAACTCAACAATACAATAAGTCACTACCTTTGACTTGAAAAAATATGGTAGAAGAAGAAGAAAATATACATGCAATTAATGAGACAGAGTAGCTCATGGAAAAAGCACTGGCCCACCAGCGGACTAAAATTTTCACCCATTTCAGTGATATTCTCATGTGATTCACTTTGAAATCCATAGAATCCTTGACGCGACCTCACTCTGATAAAATCAGCCCCTTCAAAGTACAGATGAATCTAGACATACCGAATCTTGAAGGAAATATTTACGCGCAATCCATTGATAACTGGGTACAACAACTAGAACCTTACTACTTTGTGAATCAACTCTCCGAAGTGGAAAATGTCACCATTGGATCCTTAAATATGTCAACCACCGTACATTGTTGGTGGGAAATTTATCGACAAAGATTGAAAAAGAAGGCAGCCCTATAGACATGTGGGTAAAATTTGTCGAACATGTCTGAAAGGATTTCTACTTGCCCAAGTATATTGAAAAACAGTATAATAAGTGGCAGTAGCTAAGGCAATGGAAATACCAATACATGCAAATCAGTTACAATGATGATTTCTATTGACTCATGGCTAGACTTGGCACACAAATAGAAAATAAATTACTTGTCTTGAGCTACATCGGCGAATTATCATCGTACATTCAACAAGAGATGGATTTTCCAACTCTCTATACACTTGCATATGCATTTCATTATGCCATCAAGATTGAAGCTAAACAAAAATGAAAAGCACATTTCATGAACAAGCCAACTGGTCAAACATCCAACAAGAAGTCATTGGATGACTCTAAAAATTTTAAGCACCCTTCTCAACCAACTCCACCAAAGCCCGATCATCATAAGAACAAATTTCATAAAGACAAAAAGCATCACAACAAACAAGATCCTATTCAGAAATGGTGTGATTATCACAATTCAACATGGCATGATACATCAGAATGCAAATCTCGAAAGATAGTTTTTGTAAAATTTGTCGACATCCTATTTGTCCGATAGAACCTTGGTCTAATCAGAACCAGAAGCATCGAACCTCTTGGCTTTGACCACTCCAACATCCTCAACTATCGTCGATGAGGAGGAATGAGAGCGCTTGTTCCATACATGGATGCAGGTTTAGAAAAATACATTACATCTAATTGTCGATAATGGTAGCCAGAAGAACTTTGTTTCTAAATATATTGTGAATAAATTAGGTCTTTTCACCACTCCACATCCTCAGCCTTACAATATCAGTTGGATAAAGGATGGACATGAACTAAGAATCACATGCCAATGCACACTTAACTACTTCATTACGCTTTTTGAAGATGAAGTACTCTGTGACGTGGCACTGTGTTCCATAGCCGATTCCTTGTTTGGGAAACCTTACTTGTGAGATTGACTCTGTACATATCAGTCATGTCCAAAGAAGGTGATTGTCAAAATTCAAAATCAATGGTACAACATACCAAAGCGACAACCCACATCAACGGTTGCTATGATAGATGGAAAAAAAACAAACAAGCTTAACAATCATGCTCAGAAGTTTGCATTAAGTATGATAAATCCTCATAATTTCAAGAATATTGCAGAAACAAGTCAACTCACTGACCAACACAGCTCCTGACAACAACAACAGATCGACCAAATTCTTGAGGAATATCGAAGCGTATTTCAAGATCCAAATGAAGTACCTCTGCATTGTCAGGTAAAACACTCCATTGAGCTTGTTCATGGCTCTTCATTACCTAACAAATTAGAGGAATTTCCAACTCAAAATGGGCCTCCTAAGTAAAATTAATAAAATAATAGTTAAAATAATAAAATAATATTTATTAATTTTGGAGGAAGAAAATGAAAAAACTACTTTTGTGTTTGTATTTTCGACATATCTCCTTGTGTTTTTACTCAAATTTCGATCAAAAGAGATCGTTGGATACAGAATTAAGTTCCACATCCAACGTGTACCCACTCAGCATACTTTTGACGGGCCATGCTACCCCAAAAACAAGAAATACCTGAAAAAATGTGATGATGATGTCATCATTACGTTTTTTCAAGTATTTCTTGTTTTTGGGGTAGTGGGGACCATCGAAAGTATGTCAAGTGGGTGCACATTGGATGAGGAATTTAATTCCACATCCAAAGAGCTCTCCTGATAAAAATTTGAGTAAAAACACAGGGAGATATGTTGAAAATACGAACAAAAAAAGTAGTTTTTTTATGATACCTATCCCCACATTTATATTAAAAAATTGTTTAAGAGGTGCTCCCTTTTTGAATTTTAAAGCATTTTGATTGGATAATACATGATTACATGGAATTTTTATTATTTTTCCAAGGCCCATTTTAAATTGAAATTTCCTCTAATGCATTTGTTTACAGAATATCCATTCTCAAGAACGAACAGATTTGTAGGAAAATCCAGGATTTGATCAACAAGGGACATATCCACCCTAATTTCTCTCCTTGTGGAAGTCTAGTCTTCGTACTTACAAATAAAGATAGGACTTGGTGCATGTGGATTGAATATGGGGATCTAAACAAAAATTAAGTAAAGAAAAGATACCCTCTTCCGAGGATAAACAAACTCATCAACTGTGTGAAGGGCACTAAGTTCTTGACGAATCTTGACCTTAAGTTGGGATATCATCAAATTCTGATCAATTCTGTCGATGTATAGAAAATGACTTTCAAGACCAAGGAAGGATTGTTTGAATGGTTAATCATGCCTTTTGGCTTAACCAATGCACCTACAACCTTCATGAGATATATGGATGACCTTCTATGACCCTTCATCAACAAGTGTGTCATTCTCTATCTCGATGATATCTTGATTTTCATTCGATCATGGGAAGAACATGTCATACAACTTCAACAAGTATTTGACACTCTCCAGCAACATCGACTATATATGAACATTGACAAATTCTCATTTGCAATGACCAACATCAAATATTTAGGGTATGTAATTGAATCTCCATACATTCATGTCGACCCAGAAAAAGTAAAGATCGTCAAATATTGGCCCATTCCTCAAAACATTCATGAACTAATAATTTTTCTTAGTTTTGAAAATGTCTATCAACAGTTCATACTTGGCTTCAGTCACATCGCATGGCCTTTGAATCATTTGACTAAATGAAATTGGAAATGTGTCTTCAAATTGATACCGACACAACAACAAGATTTTGAACAACTCAATAACAAGCTTTTTACTGCACCGGTACTTGTGTTACTTGATTTACATCGATTTTTTGAGATTGAGACAGACACATCAGCACAGTGATCACTCAGTCGCATTTCATTCTGAGACTTTCAATGACACTATTAGAAAGTATTTGACATATGAAAAAGAATGATACGCCATTGTGCAAGCCCTTAAGCAGTGGAGACACTACATTCTTGGAAAGGAAACAATCATTCTTACTAACCATAAGCTGATACAGTTCTCCATGGCCTAGTCAAAACTACAAAAAACTCGAGTGGAATAATTACCTGCAACAATTTCAGTTGGTAGTTAAATATTGGAAATGAAAATCCAATGATGTATCCAATTGTGTCAGCTAACCACCCATTACTCTACTATCTACGGTGATGAGTATGTAGAGTTACAACACCACTACTAGGACACAATTATATTCAGTAGACTGTGAATTCTATGCAATTTATCACCAAATTCAGGCCAAAACATTGTCTACTATCGACTACTTCGTAAAGGACACATTTCTATACAAGATTGGACAGTTTTTTGTACCAACTGATGAGCACTAAAAGAAGCTCATTTGGGGTTACGCACTACAGCAAGACTGCAAGACATTTTGGATTTACAAAAACACTTCTTCTCCTCCAAAAGTATTTTTATTGGCCTTCAAATAAATATGACGTTAACAAGTACATTCGATTGTGCATAGTTTGTGACATGGATAAACTACCAAATCGACAAGAAAGAATGTACACACCCCTTCAAGTTCCTATTCGAACATCGAAATCTATTTCTATGGACTAATTAAAAGGTTATCCTACTACCAAACATAGGCATGAAATGATCTTAGTAGTGGTAGACATATTTTTCAAGATGTCTATACTCATACCATGCAAGAAGACTACGACATCACAAAAGACTTCTTAGATCTTCTTCAAACATGTTTGGAAACATTATGGCCTCCCAATGACCATTATTTTTGACAGAGATTCTAGATTTGTCAGAACCTTTTGGAGAACTCTCTGGAAATAGCTCGACATGAGACTCTCTTTATCAACAACCTTCCATCTAGAGACAGACGAACAAACAGAAGTTGTAAATGTCTTGGTAGTACAATTGCTTCGCATGTACAACCCCAAGGATAGCCAAACATGGGATGTCAACCTTCCATACATACAACACAACTACAATCCTACTCAACATTGTTCTATAGGAAAATTTTCATTTCATATATGTTATGGATTTCAACCCTCGAGGCCGATCGCCTTGTTCAGTTCCTCGACATAGTCGAGTGACATCGAATTCTAAGGATGAGAATTTGAGAAAGCATTAAAGTTCAAATATCAAATATACAACATCTAGAATTAAGCACAGGAAATATTGCAATGAGCTAATTCAAAACATAAGGCATGACATGATAAGCATCATATTCCTCATTCATTCCAAATTAGGGATCAAGTATGGTTATGTCTAAAGAAGGATCCCTTCACTAGCCCATACTAAAAGATGAAACCTTTGCGATATGGTCCATACAATATCCTTAAACAAATTGGTGAAAAATGATTTTCACTTCGACATTATTGCATGCCTTGGCCTATATCAAGTCTTTAATGTAGATATACTTCCACCATACCATGCACCATTTTTGGAATAGAACAAATTGCAGACATAAAAACCCAAAGAAATCCATTTATATGTTCATCAACCTTTCCTTTGCGACACCATTGTGGGATGATGCATACGCCATACAAGGACGAAATCCATTCCCTTGTTTAAGTGGCTAAATCTGGATAGCTCCTCGTGCAAGGAAAATGGTAATCTGCTACTAAAACAACCAACAAGTTTCCTCACCTAAATGAATACAAAATGGAGACATTTGTTATTTAAGGAAGGAGGAGTGATCCAACCAGTAGTTGGCATGTTGTCAAACTTTGAAAAATTATAGCACTTTGACTACTTCGACTACTTCAACTGCTTCGAAAAATTCAACATCAAGTTTGAGAAGTCCGAACCTATACACAACCGAATTCGACAATGTAATACCCCTATTTTGAACCCATTTTCATTTAAATAAAATGATGTAAATAATCATGGCGTGGAACTAGGAAAAATACCCACCATTGATTTAGTGTTTATGTTTCGGAAATTAAGGTGTAGCTGATGGTATTTTTTATGCTAGTTGAACATTAACAGTTGAACATTATGTTAAAATTGCAATTTTAATTAAAAACCCAAAGCCAGCTATGTCAACGCAACTAAATGAGATGGGGCATGATTTTTCCTAAGGATGAGGGAGTGGGGGATTGGAAGAGTGGGGAAATTTGAATTGGGCAGAGCCCCACTTTGGGAAAAATGTTTTCTGATTTTCTTGGGAAAGAAATCACCAAAAATGACCACCTTTCCCTCATGCGGAAGCATTTCACCTTCCCTCACCATTCGGATTGAACAAAATGTTCTTGGAAACCCAATTGGGGATTCACACAGTAGGAAGGAAGAAAAAATGACTCCGAGTCTGAACCATCACAATTTTCTCCTGTCTGGTGAAATGAATCCTTCACGTTTTTGGTTTCCCTATGTGGATTGTTATCTCTCATGTTTTCTCCTATCTGTTGGTCATTTTCTTGAACCTGATTTCCCAGCAGCTGATTTGGTGTCTTTGATTTGAAAGACCGACAACGTTTTCATTTTTGGTATTTTGCAGCAGTCGGTCTGCCACCAGAAATATTCAGAAATTTGTAAATTTATGTGTGTGTATGTAATCCCTGGCATCTACTACGTTTGATAAATCTCGGGACTGAGATCCTTGTGTGTGCATCCACGTTTGGCATTTTAATTGATTGAAGGAATGGAAATAGAGTCTAGACTTGCTTGATAAACCTAGTGTGTGAAAGAACCTCACAAACTAATCTAGAAGGTTGGTTTCCTTCTTTGCATGCCATGAATAACACTTGAAGGGAAGGCATGGCCTGAGGGAGTGTGTAGCAGAGTGGAATGCTTCCTTGTGTTGGCTGTGTAATTGTTTAGGCATCAGACTAGATCCAGTGTGGGTGTTCATAGATCTGGGGTTGAGCTCACTAGATTAGCAGTCTATCTTTCCACCTCCTTGACAACCTGATAAACCTAAATGGAAGGATGTCTTGGTTGGTAGCCTGATAAACCCATATGTTGGCTTGGTTGTGTCTCATGTGAATTTGGCTAAGTTTAAACCACTACCTGTGTAAGTCTGATAAACCAAACTATGTTGGCTTGACTGAATTTTATTGTATCCGTGGCTATGGGAAAATTCTGCTAGTGTTCCTTATTCCTTCGGGAAAATCATGCCCAACTCGGGTGTGACAGTGTTACTGAGAGATTAAAGAGAAGAGTGGTCTATGGTTGGGTGGAAAGTTGTAGCGACATAGCTCATTGTAGGACAAGATTATTTCAAGATAAGTAATCTCTTGTATTTTATTTTTGCAACCGTATTTTTTTTATGAATTTATATGAACATGTTGAATGAATGATTTGCTTCTGCTGTATATATCATGTACATTTTATTATGCATCTTTGTATTTATATTCTTTAATTTCCATGCATTTTATATGTGTATTATGTCCTCTCCACCAAGTAAGGGTTGGGGACATGACAGACAGCCTCGACAGGTTTCGTGCTCAGCATACAACATATCCACATGCTTTGTTGACATCGACGACTGTTGAACATTGACATAGCATCTCTCTATCTTCCAGTTCTCTACGACATTTGAACTTTTAAACCATTATAATTTATTTCGTAACTAAACGTATAGGGTAGTCACCCAAGCGTCTCAACATTCTATATAAAAATGTACACTATTGTAGTATAAATTCATTCAATCAGTCATGTTGATCTATCTTTCATTGAAAAGAAGTATTAATAGAAATTTCTTCGAATTATTGAATATTTTCTGTGCACACACTTTCTATTGATATAGTGTATTTCCTTCTTTAATTATTATTTTCTATGCTACCGCCATAATGGTGCTCGACTCATTTAGTCGACTGTTGTCCCCAACGTAAACCTAGGAACGACCTAGATCAAGTACCAAGAGAAAATATAATGGCCAGGAATGATATAAAGTTCACTATATTTAATGGAAACGGGTTAGAAGACTTTGGACAAAATTGGTTTCTATGCGAAACCATGTGGATTGTGTGACAGGTCCAACATGAAGCCATCAAGAAAGCACAAATGATCACAACCCTTAGAGGTCATGCATTGGATTGGTACATGAAATTCTTTTCGGTTCCTATGGGAGTCCCATATAAAATGTCAGATCAAATCTAGGTAGCATTGATATATGAGTTCAGAAAGCCCAAATCAGAGTCGTAGTGTATTATGGAGATAAAATAAAATAAGAAATTGCCTACAGAGTCTGTTAGGGACTTTGACCAGAGTTTCAAGACACCGATGGCCAAAGTAAGCTTTCAAATGTCATACATTCAACACAAATAATGGTTCATTGAGGTGTTGTTACTGTAAATCCATATTCCTTTGATGCAAAAAAAGATTGTATCTCAAACCAAAGCAATGGAATTGTCTATGAAGTTGGAATCCTCACCGGTCAGAGAGACTAGTGCAGGAATGATACAAATCTAGGCACAACCAGTTAACCTTACACTACAACTTCAATATATTAAGAAGGGAAAGGAAGTTCAAGAAGAACTATGGTGTATAAGATGTAGAACCGAACGACATCAAAGGACAACTACCTGACATTTATGAATTGTGTCGCATCGGGAGTGCCAAACCCAATAAATACATAAGGGATTCCTTGGTGTAGAATCTGTCAAACTAGTGGAAATCCATCGGAAGAATGTTACTGCAAATTGAACAACTTATGCTTTAAATTATATAGATCAGTAGGACATGATGAAGAATACTACAAAGCACATCAATTACTGCAAGAGAAAATAATTGATACCTATTTAATGAAGAATGATGAGTAGATGCAAGTTCAGCAAGATCAAACTCAATATCCATAGGATTAGTATCTTCAGGCCCAATATCCAAAGAACCAAAAACCACAACAACAATACCCTCAACCCAAGGGGGTGTATTTTTTAGAGGCCAAGGAAAAGGGGGAAAACTTTCTCACAGAAGAGGCTAGATTATATGTTATAATTGTGGGCAACCTAGAATTTTTTCCAAGGACTGCATGAGTCCTACTACAACATGTTCATAGTGAAAATATTTTGATCATACTATCAAGTAGTGTCCTCAGTTCATTGCAAGATGGTAGGCTAAGAATGTGGGAAACCAGAATCCATCACATAATCCCAATCCAAACGCCAATAAGAATATCCAAGATATCTCTATCAAACCAAGGGAGACACATATTGTTGTTGTGACAAGAGGAAATGTTGCGACTAGGGAAGATTTAGAAACATCATATGGAAAACCGTAGTTTTTACCAACATCACAAAAGAAAGAACCATTTGACGTCCAAAAATAAAATAAATTATTCTTGGATGCACAACAAGAACTCGTTGACATGAATCAAGAGTCGACTTCTATTGCTACACCACCTAAAGGACCACTATTGTGAATTCTTGAGAGATTTCACCAGCTATTCCAAAAGAAACTAACATAAAAGGTTAGTAAACTAAAATAGTTATTTAAAATTTGCTTAGCACTAATGCAATATAATGATGATGTCACAGAATTGACAGATTTAATAGAATAACCTCAAGAAGAGGTGCGAGAAGAAAAAAGGTTTAATATATCAATAAAATATTGAACACTAGTCAAGAAATGAGAATGACTTCCCAAATAGGAGATTATGACATGGAGGTATTCTGTACTTGGGTTCCAATGTTAACATTCTGACTAGACAGAGTTGGGAGAATATGGGGAACACAGGACTCATATTGTCTCTTGTCCAACTTAGATTAGCAAATTAGTCAAAATTCCTACCTATCGGTCGACTGACTCAAGTTCCTATCGAGATAGAAGGACTCAAAACTTATGTCGACTTCGTAGTGATTGAAATTGTCGATGATACAAATATGTATCCCATACTTATGGGGATTGACTGGGAAAATGATAATCAAATCGTTATTAAATTAACAAAAATATTTTAACGTTTAAAGACTCAGAGTTAAGTGTGGTCACACCAATTGATCTGCTAGAAGGTCAAAGATGCATAGAGAAAGTGAACAGTTAAGGGAAAGGAATATATCTCAACAATATATATAACATTGATAATTCTACAATCGATGATTATGTTAATCCAGTGCGACAGATTACTTGACTAGATGGGTTGAAGTAGCACCAGTAAAGGATTGTACATATGCAAATTTTTTGTTCGACAATGTTGTGCCTAGATTCGGATGTTCAAATATTTTGATAAGCGATCAGGGCACACAATTTTTTAATTATTTGATCAATGATTTAATTGAATAATTCCAAATATGGCACAAGAATACAACACCATATCACCCACAAGAAAATGGTGTTGTCAAGAAGTTTAACAAGATCTTGGAAAACGCATTGATGAATATTTGCAACATTCAAAGAGATGACTGGGACCAAAAAAATTATGTGGCACTATGGGCATATCACATGACCTATAATAAATTGACAGGACAAACTCAATTTCAACTAGTGTATGGACAATAGGTTGTTAAGTCGATGGAATACATTGTACCTAGTCTAAGAATAGATGAAAATTTTGAAATGGTTGATATTGGTGTTGTCAAAGAAATATTGTAGTAGCTTATGCATGTGGAGGAAGATTGTTTCATCGTAGGTTATACTTATAATGTTGAGAAGGTATGATACAAGTCTTAGCATGATAGACACATCAATAATAAGCAATTTCGGATCAAAGAACTTGTCCTCCTGTATGACAGTAAGTTTTTAAAGCATCCTGGCAAGCTAAGACCATATTGGCTAGGACCATATGTTATCATTAAGATCGTTGAACGAGGCATAGTACAATTGGATAAAATAGATGGAACACCTTTCAAATGATTGGTGAATAGAAGTTGAATAATTCCTTTATAGGATAGCCATGATTTGTGTCACAGATGATATGTCTGTTGGGGAAAAGAATAATTGTCACAGACTATCTATCTGTTGGAGAAGAAAAATGGTGATGAAGACTCTTTTTCTGTTGCAAGGAAAGAAATGTGTCAAAGGCAACATACCTATCACAGGAAGAAAATTGTTGTTGCATGATGAAATTTGGTCATGAAAAGAAAGATGGTTGCAATTAATTTGAGGACGCAGGAGATTTTGGCGACGTAATTTTTTGTCACTTTCATCATTAACGCCCAACAACTACCAATGAATTGACAGGTGAAGTGATGATTCGATTGGTGATTTCCTTGTAATGATTAGAAAGATTAATCCATGTGGTGGAAATTGCTTCCACTTGTTCCATTTATTTATCACTCATGTGAAGGAAATACTGATTGAATGGGTGAATGTATATCATCTTCACACCGAATTTTTATTCATTCTATTGCATCCATCTGAGCATGTTGAGTTGTTTTTTCTACAACTGTAAGATATGAGGTGATGTTTTGTAGAGTATGGTCATATCTATCTCCAGTACAAGCACTGTTGTATAATGATGTGTTGAGAAACCTTTACCTACGCCCATTATAAAATACATTTCCACATTTGTTCCACCATCAACCATGGTTACAAAAGAAGTGGCAAAGTCACTGATGATTCCACCAATTCATTTATAGCCGAACCCACTTAGAATGTCATAAAGGAAATGATCTGGTACCCATAAGAAAGCAGCATCATTTCCACCGGAAGAAGAAGAAGAATAAGTGTATAAACCCATGCTTCCATACTATATCTTTCCCAGACTAGCTAATTCCCCTAAGGCCAGACTTGGAAAAAATACAACGTATCAACTGGTATCACTAGCCATACTAAAATGAGTTTGAGTAATGGTGAACATCATTCCAAACTTACAGAATATGAGGTTTGTCGAACATGACTTGTGCAAGTTTCCAAAACTGGACTTGAAAAATTATATGACAATTGTCTGTGACACAGATGATGGCCCTATCTGCCTAGTTCCAATGGAATGGGAAAGAGGATTGGACAAAGATAGATTACTGTAGTTGATGTACATGACACATTTTGGTTTCATAGCAGAAGTCAATACATGTGTTAAATAGTTTCTAGTTTGTTTCCATGGTGGATTTCTATGGCTGGACAAGAATATTTTAGTGAGTTTCAAGATGATAGCAACAATCATTGGGATTCTGCTTGTAGGAATAGAACCAATGGCATTCTTTGGGAAAGACTAGGACACAACATTAACAAATAATTTGAAAGATAAGTATGAGGTGACCAGGGACACGTGATGCTTTTCAATCGCCTTTATCAATGATATTGATGTTCAGTTCAAAACAAAAAAATTATATGGTAAGTTTCTCTGGAAGATGAGACTAAATCAATGTATCACAAGGATAATCACTACACTAGAGCTATGTGCAGCAGGAGTCCAGATCAACTGGGGCCACTACCTACTAAATGAGTTAATTATAGATGCAGAAGAGGTACAGCAAAAACATATCCTATTTCATTATTCTTGGCTACTAAATTTGATTTCTTCTGCCACATGGGAAGAACCAACAAACTAGAAAGGGGTAGATGTTTTCATATTATGTCGAGGAGATCAATACTAGAATCTCTCGTTCAATAAGAATAAACCTGAATGACAGACATAAAATAATATAGAGTTCTTTCTACAGGGTGAGGCCCTTCAAAATTTTATTAGGAAGCAAGTTGGGTTCACCACAATGACCATTACAAGGTTTCAGAACCTTATCATGTTTCCATTCAAGTCTCCTCATATTTTCTTGGATCCTCGATAGGATCCGCAAAAGCAATGATTAGTGACACACTTTCAGCTGTTTGATGCAAAATTTGATGGAACTGTTCAAGACTGGATGACATAATGGAGATTCATTGTTGCATATGATCAACTCTCTACAGAAGAAGAGCCATGACATGATGACCAATTGAAAAATAAATATGGAGGAAAGGGGGAAGATCCACCACTAGAAGAGACTCCACAAATCTTCCCATGTAATACTAAAAATGATTCAAGTACAACCCCAATAGATTTAGCAGTGGGGGATAAGATAAAGAATTCAGAGAATTCTATGCAATTTCATATGAAGAGGAAGGGAAACAAATCAATTAGAACTATCGGCATTACAAATGATGGTTGCACACTTATGATGGAAACAATGGCAGAAATTTCCAATGTGAGATATAAAACTATAGATGAGTGTCAAAAAGAATTAACAGGTAGCATTGTAGAGTTACTGCAGGCACTTTGTAAAGCAGTAAAATAACTTTGAATGGTGGTTGAATACACACCACAATTTACTTCTTTGGAGGACATAACTGGCTCATCTTAAGAGAGACCTAGAAATATGTTGATACAAACTCCACCAATAAGTGTTCCAGTGTTGGGTCAAGTAATCGACTTGGGGAAAACATAGTAGAATACCATGGTCAAACAGTTGGGCCATGTCACTATAGATTTATCTACGCTTCCAACATATGAAATGCATGTTATTTAGAATGACGCAGTCACATAAATGAAGATTCAAGAATGTGTGTTGGTTAATCAGGTAAAATATTTGCACAAATATTTCATTAAGATGAAGAAATAATTTCAGGAAATAGAGCAAAAATCCAAGACTTGGGAGAAGGACAGGCATCAACTTGACACAAATGTCACACTTTCTTACAACAATTTTACTAATGAAGGCATCACACATGAAATGTTTGCAGAAGACAAAGTATTTTGACTTGGAGAAATTGCAAAAAATCTCCACAAGACGGTCGCAGAGTTGGAATTACAAGTGAAACCTAGTACACCTCTAGAGGTACTAGAATAAATAAGAAAAGAAACAACTAGGGATGTGATGAGTATAGAAGAAGAAGAGGAGTTGTGTGCCAAGGCAGTTGAGAGAGTTTCTCAGTCATGGCAAGATTTGATCGACGATGAAGAGATCGAAAAAGTCACAAATCAACTGTGCACTTCTGAAGAAGAGGTGAACCAACTGAATAACGAAGTAAAGAAGCTGCCATTAGTAGATAAAATGTCTAAGGATGTTGATATGAAGAAGCTACAACAGTAGGTTGCAAAACTGTGAACAAAGCAACAAAGGAGAACTGATAGAGTCACATAGTTACAATTAAAGGTATAGAAAGTTACAAGCATCATTCAACCTATACATGAAAATGTGAAACAAGCAATGGAGTTAGCATGACTTACAACTTTGGAATACATCCATTCCTAACTTGTGGAAAATTTAAAGAAGAAAGAAGCAAAAGTGTGATAAGAGACTAAAGAAGTCGTGAAAATATTTCAGGATTTTCGAAGCAAGGTCGCAATAACAGAGGTTTCAGACTAATGTGGCCCAAGATGAGAAACAAGTGAGTGTTGTGGGTGTGTTGGCTCTAGGAAAAGTTAGGAAAAATTTGGACAAAATTATGCTCAGGAAGAGAAAGATTTCGGTCGCAACAAAAAAAAGGAATTTGCAAAGGAAGAAACGAGGGGATGGAAGGAAAGCTACGATGGAAGAAGAGCCGTGAAGGAAGAAGAGATGTAGATGAATGGATTTTGTGACAGAATAAGAGTTGTGATAGAAGGAACCACAACAAAAGAATAATAGAGCAGTTGAAAAGGATAGTTTGACTGATTGTGGGGAAAGAGTTAGTTACAATAAAGCATGCTTTGGGTAATAAAAGATAATTGTATTTTGGACCAATAGTGCATATTTTCAGTTGTAACTAAATGTACAAAAATAGAAATGACATTCTGTCAGCTAAAAGAAAAGATTCAGTTGATTAAGACGTGTAAAATATTATAAAAGGGAGAACCCAAGGTGTGTGTGGGTTGGTCATTGTTGGTCAGTGTTTTTCCAATGTTGGTTATTGATATTTTGGCTATGGGTTTGTTCATCGTCATTATTGTTGGTCTATGCTGAGAGAGAAGAGTGCTTACTAGCTCAATAATTGATCCAAGTTATGTGCGGATAGACAATATAGAGGAGAAGAGAGATGCTTAACTAGAGAATCAATCCAGGCTGTGTGGGGATTGAAGGTTGAGAGAAGAAAAGGAGAATTGCATAGACCCAAAACCTGAGAGTATGAGAGGAGAGAGATATTTACGAATTGTAAAAGATATCTAAATAAGAGTATGCAAGTTGAGTGCGTAAACCAAAGGTGCTAGCCTAATTCTTATGCCATATGCAGAGCACCTTTGTGGGTTTTCCGAGATGGGTTTCCACGTTAAAGGTTGTCTCTATGTGTCTTTGATAATTATATTTATGTTGAATTCATGTATTTTGTGAATTAGTAGATCTGAATATGTTGCACAATGTTTGTTTATGAATACCCCGTCCCCCCAACATATATATATATTGTACCGCTAATAGATTGAATCTGTGATAAGGATCTTATGTTAAATGTTTTGATTTCTGTCAACGGATGAGTAGACGGTTATATTGAATAAATAAAAAAAGAAATAGAAGTATAATTTCCCACTTCAATCAATTAATTTGAGAATGCAAATACCCACATAACTGCAGAAATCTGGTTCTTGCAGTTCCCAATAGATACCTCAGGTGAGACCGCATTTACGTCGCAAGTGTTGCCGATGGGTTCCTACTCTGTCGGGAATCGAGAGAATTTATCCCTCTTATTGTTTCATAGAGTTAGATTTAAGATTAATTTATGGTGATTAATTAATTATGAATTAAAATACTTCCAATTTACCCAATTATTGATTAATATGCAATTATCACAAAAATAATATCTAGCGTATTATTCTAATATTAACTTAACAGTACATAGTCCAATATATTTTCCATCATAATAATCCACTTTCCAACTATTCCATTTGGAATCATAAACAATAACACATAAATATTACAAATACGAAAATTGAATTCATTCATTGATTATGAAGGGAAATAGTTATTCTTAATTAGTATGCAGTGGTTTTGTTTTAAATATATGCCTCTCTTGTAGATGAAATCAAGGAAATAGTAACTAAGACACAAAGATTTAGTTGTCTTGTAACTATTTATAACCTATGTCACATGGTTTGGGTTCGAGTTCTAATTTGGTGTCCTTTAAATTTGGTTCAAATTTGATTTTTTTTCTAAGGTTCGGGATAAGGTTCGGCATTGGATTCACCAATATTAATATATAAATTTATAAATAGATATAAAAATTTAAATATATACATTTATAGTTAACTTTTAAAATTTATAAATATATTTAAAACCCCTATATAAAATATAGTTTATAAAACATGAATCCAATGAGAAAAATAATAAATGGTCGGGTGCCGAAAATCAAAATCATATTTTACAATAAAATAATAATTTATAATGCAGTATTAGTGGGAATATTGGGAAAATAAGATCCATTAGACTATTTCTTATGCACAACAATTTGTGTTGGACTTATCTCAACTACCATTGATCCCTCAAGAATTTGTCGACTATTTTAGGAAATCGTAGCAAGGCCAAAACCAACGAGAATGGAGTGGCCCCACTTAGTGGTCCTATCCCTACTGCCATGGATCCGTCAAGGGATGTATTTCCCAAAGTGAGTGCTTTGGCTCTGGAGGTGTCCATCGCTAACAAGAATGGAATATCCACCGACCTATCTCTAATAGGAATGGAATCACGAAGTCGCCCTTTTCTTCAACACCACATCCTTGAAACTTCATTAAGGTCAATGAATTTAAATCAATTTGAAATTTTTTTAGGGTTCGCTAAATTCTGAACTTCAACCTTGAATTGTGGCGAACCCTTTGACATAGTTTATAATTAATATAGAAATATCTATTTTTCTTCTAACTATTTATGAAAATATTTATTTAAAATGTGAGGATGTGAATGGAAATTAAAATTGAAATTCGATTTATATTTATATAAATGTATTTTACATATGCTTTGTTTTATAAATAAAATAAAATAATATTTAGTTTTTGGACTGAACATGTGCCATATGAGCATGAAAAATGTGACACATGTCATCCACTTTATGTTGTAGAAAGAATATATTGACACATTAATTATTCTATTTAAAAATTATAATTATAATCTAAACAACATATCATCGCATTGTTGTATGACGCATTATTTTATTATTTTGAAGTGAAAAATTGTCAATGGAGTATATGATACATTTCAATTTTAGAGCAACATTTTTACATGCCATATTTTTGAAAAATACAAATAGTATGATAATATCTTCAACTTCTAGATAATTGACATTTTCTACGTACTCATAGTATGATATTCTAAATGTTGGATCTACGAGTAATGCTCTAACCTTTCCTTTAGACTTGTTCTTTTGGGAATGCAGCTAGCATAATGACCAAATTGTTTATATTTGAAACACTACTATTGGATTCTCTATTGTTTCATTTTGTTGTTCTGTACCTGACATATCCATTTTTATTGAAATATCTTTTTTCTTGTTTTTAACAATCACAACCTTTCTTCTTTCGGGAACGAGTTTGGTATTTGCAACCAAATTATTTTTTGAAGGGAAGAAGGGCATACATTTGTATTTATGAACTTACCCATGGTTTTCAATGTCTTCTCTAACTTTCTATAATTACAAGCATCATTTACAATGCCATCAATAATTTTTGGTGGTTGTTTTCAACACTCGCGTCTTCTAAATTGACTGGCATGATGGAAATCTTATCATAAGCATCTCTAGAAACTAGGCCAGGGTAGATGCTAATATAGTAATCTTTCATAGTCATATTATTAGAGCTACCAAAATGATATAAAATATATTGCATGGTATGATAGTATTCGGTCCGTAATGTTAGATCACAGATCCTTTGAGAAAGAAACTTAGATTTCTTTGTTTATTTTTTATCTACCAAATTACGAATAAATTCATATATAATAACATAAAATAATTGGGAAGGAACTCCTGTGATGAGATCATCTTGTCATGTTCTTCCCAATGAATCAGACTAATTATATAAATTTCTCATGAAACCAAAAAAAAGTAGAGAAGAAATTTTTTCTAGTTCTTTTCCTCAAGAAATAATTTAAGTATTGCCACATCCAACCATTCCATGAATCATCTCTATAATCTCATATTCATATCTATTATCAACAATGTAATAATTGTTTGGAAAATTGGATATTTTGTAGTAAAACTCAATGGTTCTTCATTTTCAGAAGTGCTAGCATCATCAAAAGTTTTTACCTATTCCTCTCTTGGCTATTGGGAAACAACCTTCTTTTTTTCATGGATTTTCCTACATTCAGCTATGCTAAAGCCCAGAATAAACTCTCCAAGATAGTCTAGGTATTCTTCTACCTCATGCTTAGCATAGAACTTTTCCTCTTCTTTCTTCATAGATTTAGCTCTTTTTCCATCAACTTCTTTTCAAAGTAGATCTTTCTAATTTCTAGAATAGTTAGTCTTGGAATAAAATATATATCTTCTTCTAATTATTTAGGATTTAGTTGAATATTATTGAGAAAAGTATTTAGTCTAACTATATTTACAACTTTGTCTTTACCTTTCTCCATCCTTCTGAGATTCCATCTTTCTTCATCCTACTGAACAAGTTCAATCCAAGAAATAGGCTCAATATTTTTAGATATTTATGTAATCTTAATATCTGCGAATTCCTCATCAATCATGCCAAATTTAAACTGGCTAGTTTTATTTTTTGGCTTCTCTCTTATTTGTATTCTAGATATATCAAGCTCTATTCCAACAATACTTCTTTCACATGCTTACATGCATCTACACAGATATTCAATAGTGAGTTGTATTTTGTGAATATCTCTATGCAAATCATCTAGATGATGTGAAATACATTTGAGTGTTGTATTCTGCTAGTTTTGTGTCTGCAAAGAAGAATCTAATTCATCTTATTTTTTGCACACCATTGTAAACTTTACAGGAGATTTTATTTTTCCATCTTCAAACCATTTAGTAAAACTAACTATAGGAGGAAATATTCCTTCTTTGTAATCATTATCTCCAAGAGGATTATATTCTTCTTTGTGGTCTTCCTTTCTAGGTAATTTACTTTCTAATTCAACCATCATAAATGTATTGTTGACAAGTTTGTGAATCATGGCATGATACCTTTTCCATTTTGATCCATTTCTTTAATGATTTAAATATTCATGTAGACATTTTGTGTATGCTTCTCTAAAAGAAGAACTGAAAGGTAATACTCTAGAAGAGTTTACAAAAGAAATACAACTTTTACTTCTATCTAGCCTCTGCATCTTGGTGTTGGTTGGAAAAGAACTTAGAATTTCATTTTTTACTAGAGCCATATGGACAAGCCAACTTTTGGGAACTGGTATTTCTTTCCAATAAATAGTAGATGCAGATATAGACTGATTTGAGAAATTTGTCTATATTACTATTCTTTCTCCTTTCTTTCTTCCATAAATAACAACTGGATTTAAGGTGTTTGTGATCCTATAAAAAACTCTATAGTAAAGAGATAAATGTTCTCTCTTTTGCTTCATATTAAGACCAAAATTTTGTATATGAAAGGTGAGGACATATATAATATTATGATATGTGAGAGAAAGAAAAAAATTCGGATAGACATTCAAGTGTACATGGCCATCATGGAGAGGATCTTGCATAGCACCAATTAATGCATCAACAAATGATTTGTGTCTAGATTCTTACAAGAAATCCATGTTTGAACCATTAATGAATTTTCATAACAATGGAGTGGGTCCCATCTATACACAACCAGTGTGAAGAAACGTATATCCTTCTTCTCTGAAAATCTTGAGCTCATTATACTACATGAAGGATAGGAAGTGGTTATTCAAGTGAGTTTCTTCTATGGATATGAAATTTTGTGAGATATAACAATGAGTTTTGGATTTGAGAGAAAACATACTTCACTTATATACATCAGAAGGTTTGACAGGTTGAAGGCACCATTGTGGAAGAGGTTCTATTTCTTCAACAGTTAAAGAGGAATGATTAACATCAAATAAAAATAATAGTAGAAAAATGGGTAATAAATGATTAGGTGACCAAAAATATTGGTCATCATGTGAAATATATGAGTAAACCACCAAAACAATTGGTCACCACAGTGTTTTTATGTGAAATATTGCCAAATTTGAGCAATTTTAAGTGATTACAACTAAAAATGACTAAAATAAATGACTAATTTAGTCACGGGATAAAAAAAATATGACTATATAGTCTAATATAATAATTATATAAGATGTCATAGTTATCAACTATTTCCTTATATGCCACACACAAATTAAAAGTGTTTATTTATAATATTTAATATAGGGTTTCATAATTATATATAACATGTTTGTATGCGTCTCGAGATATGTCAATATTCTAATTGATGTATTACAGTTAATTTCTTTGTAATGACTAATTAGTTTGCATTAATTACCAGAAAGGAAAAAATGATCCATGATATTTATCTAGCTCCATTTACTTGGTAGTGTAATCTTGATGCTCAACATCAATATGATTCTAAAGCATCAAAATATGGTGCCATAGGTGAACCCACTGAATTATTTTTCAAGATAATTTGATATGTAAAATGACATCTATTTTGGTATGTTTATCATGTCCATAACTTAGTTCACCATTTTTTCTTTCATATTATCTCTTTGACATATCTGCTAAGTTGCATCATGTGTGTTTTCATAACGTATTTGATTCGAGTCTTGGATATTTGTTGTGTTTCCCTCAGTATTTCCATGCCATTAATATTGTGTCATTATGTTCATCTCATCGTATTAGTCGCATTCATATTTTGTTTGAACAAAATTGTCATCGTTGACCATCTTGGCAGTTAGTTAAAGTTTCGTCAAGTTCATGTATTTTGCGTCATGTTAGATAAAAATTCTCAATTTCACAACCCCCATTAATTATCCATATTCATTCATTCGTCGTGTTTCTCATCAATGACTTCAGTGTTGAAATATTGTAACTTTGAAGAATATTCTATATGTATCTTTTGTGGTATCTGATGGTCCTATCGGGAGAACCACTTGTATTACTTTATACCCCAATGCTTCTAATAGGAAGAACTATTAAGAGTCATGAGGTAGTCCCCTCAAATTGTAAAGGTGGGTCATTAGCACTCCAATTGTGGTTACTTGAGCCTACATGTTTAACTCAATCCTATATGATTAACTTGAGCCTACATGTCAAAATTAATTATTAAAGTGAACGGATGAATATAAATAGAGGTGTGGTGCTCCTCATTTGGAACACACACACTCACTTGTGTAGCGCATGAGAGAGAGAGAGAAAGAGTTGTGGCTCAAGAAGAAGGAAGATCAGTCCTTTGGGTTTTACCTTTTATCTTTTTGGGCATCTATATTCAGGAAGATTTTGCTAGGTTTTTCCCTTTATGGTTTTCCCAGGATAAATCTTTGTGCTCTTTTTGTATGGTTGTTCTTGTCTATCTTTAAGTGATCTTTTGGCTTATGGTTATGTTGTTATGATGCTAAATGTTTTAAGATCTGATGTAACCATTAAAACTTTAACATGGTATCAGAGCCACCCTGAAAGAAGACATTGTGCAAATACAAAACCTAGGGCTTCTTAATTTTTGGGTCTCTCTCCAAAATCAATCAGCAAAAGAAGGCTAGGTTGACTCTCCATTGAAGGGCGCATCTTTTTGTCGAAGCAAAATTCAATTCCAATCATTTTCAGTTTTCGATGCCAGAAATTAGGGCTTTCTACAGAAGAGGAATTTTTGAGTGAGCCCGGCATAGGATTTATCGCCTCATAAAAATCGAATTTTAGAGACATGGTTCAATATTCTTGGTTGGGTGAAACTCCAGGAAAGTCAAACCCTAGTTTGACCCCGAGTTGGAAAAACCCTAAATACTAAAACTGATAATTTTTTGTACATTTACTATATATTGGGATTGGCAAAGGGTCGGGAGCTGAAAATTGCAGAGGTCGAATATAAAAACTTGATTTACATTGTGTCCAAAATTCATCCTAATATTCGCTATATTCTGGGAGATATGATCCCTCCAAGTTAGGGTTCCAGCCTCTTCCAGGATTCATCCCTAAACAGGACACCTGGGGAGAATTGTTATATCTTGGGATAAAAAGGTCCAAATGAAATTTTGGAAGATGTTCCAGAAATGGAACGGATTGTACTTTCAGTGGTTTGAGTTTTAGACTCAGAATATGAAACAGTGACACGTGGAAGTCCATACCACTTTGTTGTTCTGAACAGTCCTGTAACAGGTCACCTTAGGAAAATAATCATAAGTCCCAATTGGTGAGACCAATTCTTATTAAACCTATGGTTTTGGAATAGGAACATGCGAGGATATTTCAGTGTGATGTTTTAGACATAGAAGAGTATTAATTTTAGATATAGAGCAGAAATAGTATCAGGCATTTCTGCAGGAGAAATTGGAAAACTAGGGATTCCTATTCTGGGAGCTTCCCTCCACTGTTTTCAGAAAAGGAGTACATTGGACAAATCAAAATAAAGAGATGTATATTTATATCCAATCATATTTGAAAGATTCCAAGTTTTGAAAATTAAGATTTCTCTGAGAAACCCTAGATCATCCAGCTCTGAAACTAGGATGGACACCTCAAATCTGTAAGATCTAATCTTTTTCTATTTCCATTTGAGGTTCTCATCAGCTTGATGATAAGCTTGGTGAAGTTGAAAACTTCCAAGCATGGAATTATTTGGTCTCTCTGAAGAAAATGAATTGGACAGCTACATGAGTAGAGAGGTTCCAGTTCGAGAGGGAGATGAGGCTGAAAGCCTTACACCAGAAGAACTTGGTTAAGGCCAAGAGGATCATTGTTGATTCAGTCACAAATCAA
Source organism: Pseudotsuga menziesii (assembly GCA_001517045.1). Lineage (NCBI taxonomy): Eukaryota > Viridiplantae > Streptophyta > Pinopsida > Pinales > Pinaceae > Pseudotsuga > Pseudotsuga menziesii. Next base: position 446,698 of record LPNX011113832.1, on the reverse strand, counting down.
CTTGTACCACAAGTGTCTTCCCTAAAGAAACTGAAAGAGATGCTTGATTCCTTGACCAATATATTTGAAGAAAAGAACATACATCAGAATATGGCCTTAAGAAACAAATTGAAGAGGTAAAAGAAGTGAAGAATGCAGAAGTGGTGATAGCCACCTTGAATGGCCTCCCAGGATCATGGGATTCATTCATGCGAGGAATGTGTTCCAGAAGGAAGTGATTACTTTCAGCTGACTCTCGGAAGAAGAAGAATCTCAACTCATAATAAGAGAAGAGAATATGGGACCAACTAAATATCAAGCTCTCACCATCCAAAGAAGATACCTCAAGCGATGAGGAATATGAAGAACCCCTTATCCATCTTAGCATTTGGATGAGAAATGATGAAGTAGAAGGATCAAGAAGGAGTCTACCCATGAAACAAAGATAAGTATTCAATTGTCATTTCATGATATTGTTTTGTTATGCATTTGATTATATTCATTTGATGTGTTATGCATAATAGATTGTTTGCATTAATGACAGTATACTACTAATATGCATGTGATGGGTAAGTAGCTCATGGTGCTATACAACTCTCCATTGCTACTTATCTAGAATGAAACCTCTTTGCTGACATATTGGATTAGTGCATGATCTCAATGATGTCATGGTATAGATGGGAGGCATCTAGAAAGTTTCCATGAGATATGGATGAATTTTGTATTGGCTAAACAATTACATGATGCATAAGAATTTGTCATTATGTATATGTTCTATGAAATGGTTCTAAACATGCTCAGTGGTGTATTTGAATTGTAGGAAAGGTCCTGTACAACCTCCTACAAGAAAAGAAGGATGAGACTTGTTCCAAAGAACAAATGATGACAATTCAAGATTCACTCCAATAAACATGAATTTGAAGCTCCCAGTGTCAGAGACACCATGACGAAAGAAAGAGCTTTAGAGAGCGGTACATCCACCTCGAAGTATGAAGACCATCATGGGTACTAGAGATAACTCAAGATGAAGAAAAGAATGGAGAGACTTCCAAACCAAAGAAAGAGGCCTCGGACACACTCTATTTGTGTAACATAGTTGGGTGACATCATTGATGCTAACCTTTCTAGCTATGAAAGAAGCTATGATCAAAGAGTAACAGTTGATCATGGGGAATGATGTATACGATATGGTTTTGAGACATAAAGAGAATTATGTAGTATCTTCCATATGGATCTACAAGAACAAGTGTACAAAGCAAGGTTCATGATTTTCCTTAGAAAGAATAGACTATGACATAACATACTCTATTGACCAGTATATATCAAGCATAGAACCACCTGTACAGAATGAAGAGGGAAGATGATACTCCACTTCAAGGGGAGTGACTACAAAAGATATCTAAGTTCAACATGGTACAACATCATAGACAAATTCCTAATGGATCGAGACTTTACCAAGAGCAAAGTGGGTTCTAACCTTCAAGATTGAATTCAAAAGACTAGGATATGTTGATGACCTATCAAGATGAAATCATGGAAGATGTTATGATGAAAGAATACTAGAATGATGTTTGGGATATAGTACTCAAACCAGAAAGCAAGAATGTGATATCTTCCAAATGTATTTGCAAGATAAAATATGTTACTGATATAAGTAAGTAAAGACTTGTGGCTAGAGGTTTCTATAAGAAAGAGGAAATTAATTCTGAAGAGACATTTACTCCAGGAAGCAAGGTACACTTCCTTCAAAACTGTCATGGTAGTTTCTTCCATGATGAAGTAAATACAATCCTTCCTTAATGGTATGATTGAGGAAGAGTTTTACATCGAATAGTCACAAGGATTTGAAGTTGAAGACAGATGGACTCACGTATGCAAGTTGAAGAATTCCCTCTATAGCCTAAAGCAAGCTCCCAGAGCTTGGTATGGAAGAATAGATAGTTTCCTGACGAGCATGGGCTTTGCCAAGAGTAAAGCCGATCCTAACCTTTTCTACAAGGTTGTAGAAGATGAACTTGTCATACTATTACTGTATGTGGATGATCTATTTCTGACAGGACCATGAGAAACAGATTGTAGAATGCAAGAAGAATTTCACTGAAGAATTTAGACCTTGGTCTAATACTTTATTTCCTAGGTCTGGAAGTATGAAGGAATCTTTCTCAACCAGGGAAAGTATGCAGTAGAGATATTGAAAGGATTCAATATGTTGGAATGCAAACCCATGGCCACACCCATGGATTCCAACCTGAAGTTGTTAGCTGATGACTCATCAGAGTTAGTGGATGTGATTCAATACAGACAGATCATTGGGTCATTGATGTACTTAACAAACACCAGACCTAACATTTGTCTTGTTGTGAACACCCTAAGTCAATATCTAGTTCAACCTAGATGGGTTCACTTGATAGCTGCAAAACATGTGATGATATATTTGAAAGGGACTATAGACTTTGGTCTATACTATGATGGTAGCCATGAGTATAGATTGTATGGCTATACAAATGCAAATTGGGTCGGAAGTGTCTCAGACAGAAAAAGAACATCAGGTGGATGTTATAGTCTGGGATCTCCTGGGATTTCATGGTTTAGTAGAAAGCAGTCCAGTGTTGTGCTAAGCATAGCCGAAGCAGAATATATAGCAGCTTTCTCTACTAGTTGTGAAGCCATATGGATTCGAAATCTGATGTCAGGATTATTCAACCTAGAGTTGGACACTATCATGATTCTATGTGAAAACCAAAGTTGTATAAAGATGACAGAGAACCCTATGTTCCACGACAGATAGAAACACATAGAAATCAGGTATTTCTACATTCAAGATATGATGCAAAAGGGAGCCATAAAGCTCCAGTATGTGAGTATTGATAAACAAGTTGCTGATGTGTTGACGAAGCCTCTATCCTAAGTAAATTTCAAACACTTTCGAGACAAGCTTGGTGTTGTTCGAAAAAACCTTCCTCGAAAGGGGGAGTAGTGATGTTGCAATGGGATTGTATCATCCCTAGGCCCTTGCCCTAAAGTGATTCGGTGACCTCAGTCCTCGATAATGAAGAGGGATTGTATCATCCCGGGACATATGTCCATAATAGATCCGGTGACTTCGGACATCGAGAATGTGACAGGATTGTATCATCCTTGAACTTTGGTTCAGAACGGATCTGGTGACTTCGGTCATCGAGAATGTGGCAGGATTGTATCATCCTTGAACTTCAGTTTAGAATAGATCTAGTGAATTCGGTCATCGAGAAGGTGGCAGAATTGTATCATCCTTGAACTTCGGTTCAGAACGGATCCGGTGACTTCTGTCATTGAGAAGGTGGTAGGATTGTATCATCCTTGAACTTTGGTTCGGAACAGATTCGGTGACTTCGGTCATGGAGAAGGTGGCAAGATTGTATCATCCTTGAACTTCGGTTTAGAATGGATCTGGTGACTATGGTCATCGAGAAGGTGGCAGGATTGTATCATCCTTAAAATTTGGTTCAGAACGGATCCGGTGAGTTCGGTCATCGAGAAGGTGGTAGGATTGTATCATCCTTGAACTTCGGTTCAGAATGGATCCAATGACTTAGGTCATCGAGAAGGTGGTAGGATTACATCATCCTTAGACTTAGTCCTAAAGTGATAGGGACTGATTATCCCGCAATCAATCCGGTGACTTCGGTTGTCAAGAATGTGGTAGGATTGCATCATCCATGAACTTTAAGTCCAAAATAGATCCAAATAATTCTTTGACTTTGTACTGTGGATTGTAGTTTGTTGCTGCTGATGATGATGTTTCTGATTGAAAGATCAGAGTGTGATGATGATGATGTTTCTGATCAAAAGATCCGAGTGTGATGATGATAATGTTTCTGATCGAAAGATCATAGTATGATGATGATGATGTTGCTGATCGAAAGGTCAAAGTGCTGAAGATGTTGCTGTTGATCGAAAGGTCAAAGTGCCGAAGATGTTGCTGCTGATCGAAAGGTCAAAGTGCTGAAGATGTTGCTACTGATCGAAAGGTCAAATTGCTAAAGATGTTGTTGCTGATCAAAAGGTCAAAGTGCTAAAGATGTTGCTGCTGATTGAAAGGTCAAAGTGCTAAAGATGTTGTTGCTAATCGAAAGGTCAACGTACTGAAGATGTTGATGCTGATCGAAAGGTCAAATAGTTGCTATCATTGAAGATTGAAGATGAATACTATATGATGTTGAAAAGCTTCCAATGATTTATAGATGTATTACCTTGATGATGTTGATGATGTCCTCTATCTATCTCCTACTATTGTTTTTGTTGATGTTGTTGTAGAATACCCTTCTTGTTAAAGGGGAGTGTTGAAATATTGTAACTTCGAAGAATATTCTATATGTATCTTTTGTGGTCCCTGATGGTCCTATTGGGAGAACCACTTGTATTAGTTTATACCTTGATGCTTCTAATCAGAAGAACTATTAAGAGTCATGAGGTATTCCCCTCAAATTTTAAAGGTGGTTCATTAGCACCCTAGTTATGGTTACTTGATCCTACATGATTAAATCAAGCCTACATGTCGGAATTAATTATTAAAGTTAACAGATGAATATAAATGGAGGTGTGGAGCTCCTCATTTCGAACACACACACTCACTTGTGTAGCGCATGAGAGAGAGAGAGAAAGAGCTGTGGCTGGAGAAGAAGGAGGATTAGTCTTTTGGGTTTTACCTTTTATCATTTTGGGAATCTATATTGAGGAAGCTTTTGTTGGGTTTTACTAGGATAAATCTTTGTGCTCTTTTTGTATGGTTGTGCTTGGCTATCTTTCAGTGATCTTTTGGCCTATGGTTATGCTGTTATGATGCTAAATGTTTTAGGATCTGATATAACCATTAAAAATTTAACATTCAGAAAGTTTTATAGTCCCCCCTCAGGCCCCTCACCTGCTAAAAATTATCAATATCCTCCATTTCAGAAAAAATAACAGTTCCTTCTTTTTTGTAAAAATCCCTTCATTCCCATCTCCTTAAATAATAATAATATTTGTTATGCCTTCATAATACTAACCCATTCACTTTCCCTTTCCCATTCAAAATAAAGAAATTCTTAAAAACCCTTATTTTCCCTATATCCTTATTAACATTCCCTTTTCCACCCATATACAATATATTATATAGTTAGTATATCTATTTATATAGTTAATATATGAAATTTATTAATATTAGTATTAACAAATTAAAAAGTTTATAAACAAAACAAATATGATAAAAGGAGGGATACTAAATTAAAAAATAAATGAGGGAAAAATAAATCAACTAGAAAAATTAGGCAAAAGAGGGGTTTTAAGGAAAATAAGAAAAAATAAATATTTTGGAGACAAAAGAGATTTTATAATTTTCTTCTAGCCTAGGAGATCGTGGCAAAAGTATCTGCATCCTAGGCAAGATGACATTCAAGCTTCCAGAAAACAGTATAGGTTAGATCTAACTATACCGTAAACAAGATGGAGAATACAGCCAAATCACTCCTTTAATAAGGTTGAATATGAATCTTTCATCCTTTTCTGTGTTTAGAAATCTCTTGAATGAGACTATTTTCAATGTATGTCGTGGAGATTTATGGGTAGCTATCGAACTCAAAACCATGGGTACAAGTTTAAATCTTTTTCTATGATTTTTATTCATTGGTTTTTTTAAGGGTTTTAGAGTTCAAAACTTGTTTCTTGACAGTCTTCCATTGAGGTTTGGGGATGAGACCCGTAGAGGAGATTTCAAGGTGAAAAACTTTAAACAGGTCTCACGGATTTGCAGTGTTTCGAGTATTTTGTTGTTTTTCCTTTAACAGGTTCAGGGCTCTAATTTCTTTTCAGACTATGAAATACACGTTTAGAATACTGGCCCTAGAATAAGTATTTGAGCTTTAAACTAGTCACCTGAGCTGATTTTTGGCACTTTGATAGCCATAAGTTTCACTTGCCGTATATTATATTACCATAGTGGATCCACTAGGATGCAAATTGATCATTATATACGATACGTTCTGAATATCAAAATCCATCCAATTAAAATTATTTATAAGTCTCCAAGTTGAGACGGGGTGTTGCATTTAATGAGGGGCTAATTAATTATAATATAATATTTGAGAGAGGGAATTGCATTTCAATTCCATAAACATAACCATATGTATGGTAAGTCAAGGATGGATTATGATGCCAAGGCATAACATGGAATAAATTTATTCAAAAGTTGGGTCTATAAATAGTTATGTCAAAGGTGTATATATCTTAGAATTTTGGGGTGGACTACCATCTATGCTTTGTCATCTACGGACGAGAGTGAGACAAGTGTACTGTCTAGATTGATTCTATGGCTCTCGTTCAAAATTAATAATTAATAATTTCAAGAAAAAATTTAAAATAGCTTAATTAACATGTGATAAGTACAGTTAGTGATAGTTGTTAAAATTAAAATTAATCATCAACTATTTTATTATTAGATACAACTAGGATCTTAACTCCAACGATTATTAGATACAACTATTAGCTTAACTCCAATGATTCTAGAACTATTAGCTTAACTTCAACTCTAATCACAGTTATATTGGATAACTATTAGCTTAACTTCAACTCTAATCACAGTTATATTGGATAACTATTAGCTTAACTATTAGATACACTATTAGTTTAACTCCAATGATCCTACAACTATTAGCTTAACTTCAAGTCTAATCACTTAAGGCTTAGTCCAACTGCATTTGGCATCTAGGAGTCTAGCTAATATGATTCATGTAAGAGTCAAACTCCTAATAAAATAGTTGGAACTCCTTATAAACTCCTGCATCTCGTAGTTGGACATCTAGCTAATATACAGTTCATAAATTACATGTTTAGGTTTTACATATAGATATAATTAGGTTTTGGATTCTTTTTAAAGGAGATTAGTCTAACTCATAATTATCAATTTCAAAAAAAAAAAAATAGCTTAGTTAACATGCGATAAGTACAATTCGTGATAGTTGGAAAAAGAAAACTTCAGCTTCAACTATTCGATTATTAGATACAACTAGATAATTATTAACTTAAATACATTGATGATACATCTATTAGCTTAGCTTCAACTCCAATCATGACTTTTACTTGAATTGCAATTGCCAATATATTAACTATTAGATACAACTATTAACTTAACTCAAATTATTCTACAATTATTAGTTTAACTTCAACTTTAATCATTGTTATATTGCGTAAATATGAGATTAACTCCAATGTTTATACAACTATTAACTTAACTTCAACTCTAATTGTGGTTATATTGGATAACTATTAGATTTTTCAAATAGTGATACAACTATTAAAATAAATTTAGATGAACTCCATCTCTTACCATGAGAATTTGACCTTGATTGCAGTGAAAGCATGCACCGAGAACAATCACTTAGGTAATGTGCAAATTATGTAACATTTGAACTCCATATGGAACTTGGGAGTCGAGTTAATGTGCATAAGCCATAGTCTATGTTTTATATTAAATTTTAAATTAACTATTAGATACGACTGTAGCTTAACTCCAATGATGATACCACTCTGAGCCTAGCTTCAACTATGAGCTTGACAACCATAAATTAAGTCGTTGTTACATTAGCTTAACTATTAGATACAAGTAATTGACACATTCTTTTGTAAAAAAAACATTATCAATATGTCAGATATATACCTCTCGACATATTTCAAACATATTAGTCTTAGTAATATGGTTGGTGCTAGTTTCATCTCTAGGAAGGTGCACCATATTAGGGTTGCATGGGCAAGGAATTATCAACCTCACCAAACAGTTGTTATCAAAATATGGAGAAATGAGATAAGGAGGGTGCAAGGTTGTATCAACATATGAGGGTTGGGAAAATGTCATGGGAGTGATGAAATCTTATCTTTAATCAATCAATCAAGTAGGTAAGAAAATGAAAAATTACTAATTTAATTCTCAATTTCATTTCATTGCTATGTCTGAAGCATCATATTCTTGTATGCATGATTATCATCTTAATCATGGAAATTTTCATTCTAATTTACTTTAGAAACATGTGATATTACATATTATTCAATAACATGAGAGCCTTATTATTCAATAACATGAGAGCCTTCTATGTCATTTAGTAATTTTTATCCCAAAGTTTGCAATCTTGACCTCTAAGTCATTTCCTAGGTCCCATTAATTAAACATAAAGGGGATATATGGATTATAATCTTGTAATTCTAACTAAATAAAACAAGATTACAATCTTAGTGTTTCACCTTGTCGAGGGGTTTCATCCTTACCTATTTTATGCTCTATTTGACCCTTATCGTTAGGTCAGTTTGAGTCTTTCTTTAGGATATTTCGAAAATAAAAATTCCTTCAATCACAGTTAACCCAAGACTTTATCGGCCTCATGTGGCGAAAGTGGCCTTTCAAAAAACACGAAGTGTTTTTGGAGCTTCGTTCCATTCCATTACTAGTTTGGATTTATTTTGGCTAGCTTGTAATACCAAGATGATCCTGAGCATTCGAATTTGCTTTTAAAGACAATACTTATAGAACTACCGTAGGTGATTTCCTCCCAATCACAAGGCGCATCAATGGAGTCTGATTTCGAGTTGTCGAGTGCATTAGGGGATCATCCTTGAATATTTCGTTAATTTTCAAGAGGATTTGAATCTCTTGAGGAAGATCATGGCACCATGTAAGATTAATTTTGTTCATAGTGAAGTTGAGATTCTTTTTCCATTCGTTCAAATGCTTTGAATTCGTTTATCAAAGAATACATTACTAAAATCCCCTGCAACAATAAAACAATAACTTGCATTTCATTTTCTATGAGTGATTAACATAATCATAGTAGAGATAATGGTGGTCTCATATGCCTCATCTCATCGTTTTTTAGAGCTCTGCATCATCAAGAACGGTGATCATCCGTATGCAATGTTGTCAATACTATACTAACCAAGAAAGGGCATCGAATGAACTGAATGGAAAGTGTAACATCTCTTGCATCATTCTCAAACTTCTTATAACTGTAGCTACGTCATTTACATAACCTATTAACCCATTAAATTATGTTCATTATAAGTACTAACACAGGGTTGAATTGTTTTATTTTCCCCACTAATGAATCTCATCAACTTGAGAGACCTTCTCTTAAGAGATAGTTCTATGTACAAGTCAATCCTTATATATATGCATAACTTACATAAACATTTACTTTGAACAACCAAAGGGGGATAAACCCCAGGGGTGAGATCAACTGAATTGGTTTAAATTCTTAGTTCTTAGCACTTGTGTCTTATTTAAAATTGGGTTTCGTCTATCTACGAGTGTTTCAAGCCTGAGATTACTGAACCCTTGCTCTTCTATACTTCTTAAAATTTGGTAATGGCTTTTATCAGTGACTTGAGTCACTGGTCCTTCCTACACATGGAATTTTCTTCTATGGATTGGCAACCGCTCCATTAGTTGATATGGGTATGACGCTACCTCACTTGCATCACGATTTATCCATGCATAGTGTTGAAAAAAGGTTCTAATAGTTTCAATCTTTACCTTTGAGGGAATAGGATGGATATTTTTAATTGCACCGCTAAGGAAATATTGCTCTACTACATCCATTTTGGTAGTGGGGTGATTCCATGAAGATGGGTAACACTTTTTGGCCAAATTTGGCGATGAAAACCTGATTTTTTACTCATGTGCTAGATAGAAGCCCTGAAAACGCATATATGCCATGTGAATTTTGACTTGCAGTAAAAAAACAAATTGTAGAATATTATGTTGGCTTCATAGCGATAATTTTTAAAAAATATTCCGATGTCATTTAATGTGTGAATTTTTGCATTTAATGAACTGTGTGACCTTAAAAATTTGAAGAAGCTAATAAGTGGCTCGTGTCCACGTAGAGTAATTCAATCTTGCATTAATAATTTAAAAAAAATAAATATATGAGCATGATCTACATAAAATGCAGTGTGATGTGCGTATTTTTTTGTTAGTTTTTTCGCATTATACAATTATTCATTATTTTTCGAAAGTGACCACATTCGATTTCAGCATCGTTTTAAACACATATTTGTCCACGTAAAGGAATTTTTTCTATTTTTTTCAAAAATTGAAAAACCAAAGATACCCTTTTGAAGAGGACATGTGGATATGTGATGTCTGCATTTTTAAGAATTTTTTGGCTATGTATTTTTAACTCTGCAGATTTTTCTTTGAGCTGCTTCGAAGTTGCAGTGTGGTTTTCTAAGTATAAGTTTTAGAAGTAATTAAAAAATAAATATCATATGAATGCCAAAATGCGTGTATGATACGTCAATGGATAGAAAATTCGTTGGTGAATCTATCGGTATCAACTCCACTCAGTTATGTGCTAGGAATGGCAGGGTTTACACCTTTGCAAGGCACAGGAAATTTTCCATTTGTTTGAATGAGGGCTAAGTCTGTTTTTTTAAGCCCTCGACCGAGGTATGAACCTCGACCGAGGGTTTGTAAAGCCCACAATACCTCGGTCGAGGGCTTGATAAAACCTCGGTCGAGATATTAAGACCTCGGGCGAGGGATTAACAAGCCCTCAACCGAGGTGCGTTTTTTTGTTTTTGCCGAAATGCGCTTTCCAAAAAGTGTTACCCAGGTCCGTGGATTCACCTAGTGTCAATCTCTCTGATATTGATTTCATATACAGGTTTATCTTAAAAATCATTTTTGGTTGTAAGATTAATTAAATCTAGTCTTATTTTTATGTTGATAGTTAAGTCGATAGGCATATATATCTTAGAATTTTGGGGTGGACTACCATATATGATTTTTCATCTATGGATGATAATGAGACAAGTGTACTATCCAGATTGATTCTATAGGAGTCGTCCAAGATTAAACGAGAATGAGACAATTGTACTATCCAGATTGATTCTTTGGGTGTCGTCCAAAATTAATAATTAATAATTTCAAAAAAATAAAAAATAGCTTAATAAACATGTGATAAGTACACTTAGTGATAGTTGTAAAAATTAAAAGTAATCTTCAACTATTTGATTATTAGATACAACTATGAGCTTAACTTCATCGATTATTAGAAACAACTATTTGCTTAGCTTCAATGATTATAGAACTATTAGCTTAACTTCAACTCTAATCACAGTTATATTGGATAACTATTAGCTTAACTATTAGATACAACTATTAGGTTAACTCCAATGATTCTACAACTATTAGCTTAACTTCAACTCTAATCACTTAACGCTTAGTTCAACTACATTTGGCCTCTAGGAGTCTAGCTAATGTGGAGTCATGTAAGAGTCAAACTCCTAATAAAATAGTTCGATCTCCTAATAAATTCCTTCAAACACCTAATAAGCTCGTGCATCTCATAGTTGGACATCTAGCTAATATATAATTCATATTACATGTTTAGGTTTTCCATATATATATATATATAATTAGGTTTTTTATTCTTTTTAAAGGACGTTAGTCTAACTCATAATTAACAATTTCAACAAAATAAAAGATAGCTTAGTTAACATGTGATAAGTACAATTCGTGATAGTTGGAAAAATCAAAATTCAGCTTCAAATATTCGATTATTAAATACAACTATTCAATTATTAGCTTAAATACATTGATGATACAACTATTAGCTTAACTTCAGCTCCAATCATGACTTTTACTTGAATTGCAATTGCCAATATATTAAGTTTTAAATTAACTATTAGATACAACTATTAGCTTAAATCCAACGATTCTACAACTATTAGCTTAATTTCAACTCTAATCACGGTTATATTGGATAAATAATAGATAGGTATTAGATTATTCCAATAGTGATACAACTATTAAATTAAATTTAGATAAACTTTGTAATGTCACCATTCAAAAATTCCAAATAAAGGTAGAATTTTTGAAAAATTATCTTGACTAGTTTTGACCCAAGGGGATTCAAATGGCTCAAGAGGGTCTCTAACTTGGTATGGACTGATGTGGGGAGTATTAAGACTCTTAATTGTCTCTTGATAGTTTTATGACAATTCATAGACATCTGAAACTCGAATTGGGCATGATGGATAAAAGAAACAATTACCAGTAATTTATGATGCAATTCCCCCTATGGTGTGGAAAGAAATGGCTCTAAAACTACTAATAAACCCTCCCAAAATTAAGAAAATAGTATGGGGAATCTAATTAGACTTCATTTACTGTCATTATATGTGGTTAAGAGTTCTGCAACAAGGTATTAAAGGTCCATATTCGAATGCACAATTTCAGTGATATTTGTTTAAGGGAAATGACACAATAAAGCTCAACTTAGACTCATAAATGGTGGATATAATGGTTCAGAACAGAAAAATATGAATATATACCGTTTGAATAATTTCAATATCTCACTAAAATCATATATCATTGAACCAACTCGTAATATACATCAGATACACAATCTCCATTGAAAGGGAAAATCATCACATGTAAACTAGTCACAAGAAAGCTCAGAAATGTAGACATTTGCATATGTATTGCTTCTATTTTTGAGTTACTGATCACGTGAACATTATATAATAGATCCATACATCATACATAATATATTTGGAATCAATTGAAATCAATGGGGGGGAACCACCATTCACACTAGTACGCCTTCATAGAAAAAGATGGAAATATGGAAGTGGAAATTGATAGAATGGAAGGAGATATGGGTCATGAACAGAAACATCATACTATATGAAATAAAACACTCCATGAAGCTCCAAATGAGAGGTCTTATTGGCATCTCCCATGGCCAACTTTGATGATAATCCCACTCTCTCGAAATTGGCTCACTTGCAGGGTAAGTGTGCAATCACCATGCAAAGGACAAGCTAATTCTCTCCAAATGCCAAAGGAAATTTTACAAATGATAAAAATCCTTTTCCATTCCTCATGAAATATTTTTATAACCCTCACAAGTTCCTCCAAGGTATAATTCAATCACATAGGTTTCTTCCACCTCATCCTTGATGTTTAGTAACCTCCAAGCCACTTCGCCTTCTCCTTGCCCCTTCATCTTCCACCAAATTCGAATGGTTTCCTCTAACTCCCAAATTTGACCTCTTGGTGGCTATTTTTATCCCTGCGATGTCATATTTTTCATATTTTAACAATCAGGTGTGACTTGTCATATATTATTCCATCATTGTTTTCATAAAGCGCGGGGAATCTATCTCCACATGGCACCTAGTTTCTTCCTAGAATATTCCTCTTCTATGGGGAGTTACTCATACTCACCCATTCAAATCCTTGGGCTCATGATATTTAATTCGATTACTCTTCCCCTTCCAATAACCTTACATCACTCATAATTTTGAATTTGGGATTAGGTCATGACATGTGTAAGGAGGAATCAAGCCGCCCAAGCCCCCCGTGGACCTCCAAATCTCCTTATGAAGCAATTCCACTTTATTTTCTCCATATTTATTATTTGTATGACCCAAATTAATGTGTAAATGATAAATTAATATTCTCTTGGGTCCCATATCTCCCTTATTGTTGAATTTTCATATGCTAAGCTAGATCATTAGTATTTCATTTCGAATTCATAACAAAAGCATATAAACAGGATCACTACAAGATAGAAAAGCACAACCATACAAAAGGAAAACAAAGATTTATCCTGGGAAAATGCTAAAGGGAAAAACCCAACAAAATCTTCCTCAATATAGATGCCCCAAAAAGATAAAAGGTAAAACCAACAAGGAGATCAAAGCCTGATCCTCCTCCTTCTCCAGCTACTCTTCTCTTCTCCACTAATGTGCTACACAAGTGAGAGTGTGTGTTCAAATGAGGAGAGCTACACCTCTATTTATATTCATCCATTCACTTCAATTAACTCATCCGACATGTAGGCTCGATTTAATCATGTAGGCTCGAGTTACACATGTAGGCTCAAGTAACCACACTGGGGTGCTAATGACCCAACTTTACAATTAGAGGGGACAACCTCATGGCTCTTATTAGTTCTTCTGATTAGAAGAATCGGGGTACAAGATAATACAAGTGGTTCTCCCGGTAGGACCATCGGTGACCAAAAAAGATACATATAGAATATTCTTTGAAGTTACAATATTTCAACACTCCCCCTTAATGAGAAGGGTATTCTACAACAACATCAACAATAACAATAGTAGGAGAGAGATAGAGGACATCATCAGGGTAATACATCTATAAATCATTGGAAGCTTTTCAACATTATGTTGTCTTCATCTTCAATCTTCAATCTTCACCATCATTAATACACTACTACATTTCGACCAAAAATCCAGCGGCCGTATTGTCGGATTTTCGACACTTCCCTGTCGCATGTACGACACTATGAATTTTTTTAAGCGTCGGTGGATTTTCGTCGGTTATACGATATCTTTCCAATCCGTTGGTTAAGTGACAGCTCAATTTACTATCGGTTAAATTTAAATCATCGGTTAAGCGACAGTGGAGAATTTTTTTTTTTTTAAACTACACTTACAGGCCGTCGCTTAACTGTCACTTAACAAGAGAAAACCGTCCCTTAACCGATGGTTCACCAAAGAAAATCGTCTCTTAACCGACGGTTCACCAAATAAAACCGTCACTTAACCATCGCTTAACCAAAGAAAACCGTCGCTTAACCAAAGAAATCCGTCCCTTAACCGACGCTTAACCAAAGAAAACCGTCGCTTAACCGACGCCTATTGAATTTTTTTTTTTTTAAACACCTACAGGCCGTCGCTTAACCGATGCCTATAAGTGTTTAAAAAAAAATTACAAATATTATATCTTGAAAAACAATCAAATGCAATGGCCAAACGTATGTGAATTACTCTATTAGTTACCTCTTATCTGAGTTATTACTCTGTCAATTCCTCAGTGATTATATTTAGTTTAAATTCCTGAGTAAACAATAGAATGCTTGTAGCTGTGAACTCTGACAGCAGAAACATGGGTTCTGAAGCTAAGCAAAGATGACAGAACCATAGCATTGCTTCATCACCCATATTTGTACTAACCGATGGAGACAAACCATTGAATACATATTGGAGTGTTGTGTTGCATAGGCTAATGGACGAGCTTGCAACTGAAAAAACTGCTAAATAGTTTAAATGTTTTATCCTTGGAAGTTTAGAAAGTACATTAGATTCAGATTATGGTTGCCAACTCTGATATGTTAGCTCTTCTAGTATTAGTAGGAAGAGGAAGCAAGGCCTTTTACAATCCTTGATGTATTTTTCTATGATACTGTAATATTAATATATGACTATTTTGCACACAAAGAAAAGAGATTGCTAGGATGTTCAATTAGTTTATCATCCAATATATGACAAATCGCCATTATTCTAGCATTTCCCTTTCTTCAATGTATAAACATTTTTTGTGGCCATATTAACAAAAATTTCGTCTCTTCAAATTCTGTGGCATTTCCTTTTATTAACAGTTTGCCGGAGTGGTATAAATTTATAATTAACAAAATGAATCGTAAATTACTAAATGGTGCCCCATTAAATCTAAGCTACACTAGAATTCTGATCAATTTCAGTGAAGGAATAAAAAGCAATAGTACTTATTTGCAATTCTACTCAATTTTTACTATAATGTCAATTTACATATGTTGGGCATGGTTAGCTTCAAGTTAGGAAAACCAACAAAAGGATGATAGCCAAAGGGGTTATTGTCGAAATAACAAGGACAAGAAGTTAAGTAAGTATACATACTCACAATACAACTTCAATACATTCTCCTAGGAGGTAAAGATCCTTTGGAAATGATTTATCTCCAATGGAGTCCATGTTTTTTCTGGTGCTTTTAGCCTAGCGATAAGTTTACATGTGTACTGATTACAGAAATGAACCCTTTCAATCGTTCATTGGAGCAAGACACACATCTACCATCTCCAAAATATTTGGATTCTCTAAAGCAGCTGCAACACGTCCCTTGTCATTGAGTTGCTTCTTTACTGCAGCATTAAGGAAAAAACATTATCTTCAAATTTCTTAAATATTTGATACATATGTCCCATGAGAAATCTTGTGAATACCTTGCTCCTCTACTAGCCTCATTTTTGCATTCCATTATCACTGTACAAACATTACATGATGTTGTACAGATAGATATCTTAACCAATGGTTCAAGTCTTATATGTTCAATATTTAATATCTTCAGACTATCCTTCAGAAACAAATGATAATAAACCAAGGTAATATAATGTGACTAGCATTAAGAATAATCAATGATGTAAATGAGACTATCCTTCTTATGAAAATACACACCTCAAGACACAATGGCATGGGTATTAACTTTGATGCAAATAAACATGGAATACATGGAAGTATAAATATGGTCAAAAAAACTATGAAAATAACAATAAAAGGAATAACCTGCAGCCTCCGTTTGATGAGTTCTAGGTGCCACTCTTATATCCACCTACACAGTAAAATCAAATGATAAAACACACAAGCGAACTTTGGGTTGGTCTATTTTTGGCTAAGGATAACACTCATCTTCAGTAGTCCACTTTTGAAACAAATCTTGTACTGAATTCCTGAGTAATACTAAATTAACTGGCTTTAGTTGTGAAAGTTGTCTTCTTGTGTGTGAGTAGTGTGCAATGTGCATGCATGCTTTGAAAAACCAACAAAATGATCTAACATAATATTACTCCCCGAGCTGAACACACAACTTGTGTCAAAATAGGGTGAAATGGGGAGAATATAATGTTTTTAATTAACTTTTTCAAACACAAAATATAAGCAACATTCTCTAATATAAGCTCTAAAATTCATGAGACTTTACTGCATAATGAATTCCTCACTTCAGCTCCCATTTACTAGCAATGCTATTTAGGTTTTTAGTCACAAGAAAACTAAAAAATTGGGCCCCTGGCATTCATATCTTCATAACTTTTGAAATGATCTCTTAAGTATTTTATCCAAGTGCATATCATGAAAAAATGGACAATAAAATTATCTCTTAAGTATTTTATGATTGGTTCATGGTATGCTCAGTTATTTTGTAACTAGAATCCCCTTCAAAACTTTATCAGAGCCTCAGTTTGGGACCACATGCTCAACTTTATGGAAAGAGACTGAAAGATAGGGCCACTAATTTCAGGCAACAAGCTAAAGTGGTAGAGAATAGAAACACCAAAGGTGTGGAGATTTGGAGGCATCTGGTTGAGAACTGGCAACAAAACCTCCAAGTATTAAATCCAAGCCCTAGGCTCAGATCACACCTTGGAAAGGTTGTGACCATGAAATAAGATCTATGATCACATTGTAGATATTCTCAATCTCGATGCTATGTTGTGTGTATGCACATAATTATAAACCTTCTCCAACATAAAATGCATAAATGTTGTGTGCTACTGGAGCTTTCTTGAGCTCCAAACAATAGTGAAAAGGAACAAGTAGACTCAAATGTCCCAAAGAGAAGAAAAAAATCACACACTATCCAGTACACATGGGACACAGCTGTAGTTACATATACATATTATATTTTGCTAGCAAGTGCATTTCAAAGAAAATTCTCAACAAAATTCTTTTGACATAAGTTTCAGCACATTGAAATGAGCAAAAAGAAAGAAAATAGAGGCATTATCGAAGAAAACAGAGGGATTATCGAATGAAAAATAGAAGAGCTCACTTGCACAATTGCAATATGCAAAATGCGGCCTCGAAGACCAACTGCAATTGAAGCAACTGCCATAACTACCGGTCCAGTAAGGAATCGAAGAACCATTCCAATTATTGCGTTTGATTTCCCACATGCTATAAGTCTTGTTTGAAGAGCCATGAATAAGCCTGTCATCCAAAAATTTCGGTGAATCATTTGCAATAAGCTCTGCATGTTTTTCTCAAAAAAAAAATTCAGAATTCCTTTGGTCTTATCAATCCCTGCTACTGTACTTTCATTAACATCAAGGGAACACTTGAAGGTAAAGTCTATTTCCATAACTCTTTATTTGATGAATTATTATATCATGCTAGTTGTCTTTTTATATTCATGTTAGCCATTAGAGGAAATTTCAACTCAAAATAGGCCTTTTAACTTTTATTCAAATTCCATGTCATCATGTGTTAGCCAATGAAATTGATTTAAATTTGAAATACCGTATAGGTATTAAACACTTTTTTAATATAAATTTGGGGATAGGTATGATAATAAAAAAAGTACTTTTTTTGTTTGTATTTTTGACATATCTCCCTTTGTTTTTACTCAAATTTCGATCAGGAGAGCTCGTTGGATGTGGAATTAAATTCCGCATCCAATGAGTACCCACTTAGCATACTTTTGACAGACCCCACTACCCCAAAAACAAGAAATACCTGAAAAATGAAATGATGATGTCATCATTCCATTTTTTCAGGTATTTCTTGTTTTTGGGGTAGCGGGGTCCGTCAAAAGTATACTGAGTGGGTACTCGTTGGATGCAAAATTTAATTCCACATCCAACAAGCTCTCCCGATCGAAATTTGAGTAAAAACAAAGGGAGATATGTCAAAAATACAAACAAAAAAGTAGTTTTTTTCTTTTCTTCCTCCAAAATTAATAAATATTATTTTATTATTTTAACTATTATTTTACTGGTTCATTTTAGGAGGCCCATTTTGAGTTGAAATTTCCTCTAATGAACTGTGTTTCATTAATGAAAGTGAGAATTGCTTATTGTGTTCTGTAATCAATTGAAGTATGTATTCTTAAATGTTTTTGCTGTTTTTAATATTTTATATACACTGTTAACATTTAGTCTTCATTGGGGAAGCTGTTAACCCTAGTTTGATCTCTTATAACTCTACCAACTGCCCATCTAAAGAAACATAAACTGACCTTGATTTGTCCATAACCTATTATGCTCAATAATGCATTTGTACTATACCTAACCTGAAATGTTTTACAGAACAATTGAAATTTGGCAATTTTGGTCTTGGAAGACTATATGGTCTACAAAGATACCATCTGTTGGACAACTAAAATTTCCTATATTCAGAGTCTTAGTTAATATGGTTGCATCCTAAACTTTATGCAGTTCTTAAGTAGATCATGAATGTATCACGATGTCCAAATTCAAGTAAAACAATAATAAGTCTTTATTTTCCTGATTGTCATTTATGATAAGAAATGAAATCATCTCCCATTCTCAGTTGCCTCCCAGATCAAGAAAACCCTAATTTTCTAAGATGTGGTACGGGTAGGTTCCAGAATGAAATAGCAATGTTTCTTTGTGCAAACATACAAAATATAATATATCCCCTAGATGATTCTTAGAAAGCCTATGTTTGAACTTTGACCACATAACTTTACAAGAAGATGGACAAAAGAAGAAACTTCAATGGAATCCCTGTAATTGTCCCAAATTGATTTTGTATTTCCATCTAGATTGTGTGGATTTCATTCATTTCCTTAATTAAGCATCTGAATAGTATTGGTCCCTGGTTATAGGCTTCCATTTAGCTGGAGGTTGGCTAAACTGAAAATCAAGGAAACCCATTTCGCATGGATTGTGGCTACCGAGGAAGCTAAAATGTGTATAATATTTGGATGGTCTGACATACCAAACATAAGGCATAATGCTAACGACTCTTAGGGTGTATAGGTTTGACTGCAAGTCTCTTGAAGAGACTAGACTAAAAACATTTTTTTGGGAGCAACCTTATGTCATATATTGATTACATGGTACCATCTATATAGTAAGGAGTTCACTCATTGTGTTCAATCAAGCATTTATAGTCTTAACCTCTAGTTGCCTAGTTGCATATAGTTTTGAGTTATTTAGTGCTTCAAGTCACAATTAGTTTTGGGCAGACAACCAAATCTTGAAGAGGGTTCTATTTATAAAGGAATGTGTGGTTGACTTTTGTGCGAGGATCATGCTTCACACAAGCGATGAATATGATGTTGACTTGAGTCATCGAATAACTACAATACACAAACAGAAAATCCTTAAATGAAGTTATAATGGACATAAATATATTGATATGTTGCATAAGAACAACAATGATGATATTGTTTAATACTAATAAAATCACCACATGGCTTAGCTAATCATCCAAGTGACAAGTTAATAATATAGTGACCGGTTAACCAAATATAAGCTGTCAGAAGAGGATTATAATCTTTATACTCATGTAGAATTTGGGCTTATTGGATCAACCCCTGCAAGAAGCCCCAATGCTGCATATGGTGGCTCTGTTCTTGAGTATTAGATTATCACATGTTAATACAACAAGGCAAGTGACATTAAATGATTGATCTCTTAAGCAGATGGGAGTGGTGTTATAAAGTTTTAAAATGTCTTTATTTTTTCTCTATATCCATGGTAAGCTTATGTAACATCTCATGGCTAAAGAGGGAGGCAGTTGATTTGATGGCACTTATGTCAAATAAAAAGAGAATAATGAAATATGGAAAATTAGATAATTGTAATGGGATGACAAAGGTACTCTAGAGAGAGGTGATGACTTGAGCAGCTGAGTCCCTTTTCGGGGGACACATGGATGGAATCTAAAGTGATACCCAGAATCTACTACAAGGATCTTGATTGCACTGCCAATGGACACTTTGAGATGTTGCAAGGGTGCATTCTGGCTTCCAAGCAACTGTGGGAAGCTCAAGCCTCAATTGCTCCTTTTTATTTTCCTTTTCAATAAGACAATAAGGTAAAACACCCATAATTTTAATTGTGGAAACATGTGTGTAGCTAATAGGAACAGATAAGTAATAAATAATTAATGAAAACTTAGATTTGATTTCATTGAAATTCCCCTCATTTTCCCAATAGCTGGGCCAGGCTTCGACAATGCTTTTTGGGCTTGATCTGTTTTCAGATAGAACTATTTGTCATCTCATTTAAATATGGAGGGTGATAGAGACCCAGAAGCATGAAATGTGTGATGGGATGATATAGATTCAAGAGCAAAGTATGGTAGAATAAGAACTATAGAGGCATTGATGGAAAAGGGTAACTCTAAGAAGGAGCTGCTTGAGCTGGAGTGGAGTAGGAAAATAAAGGATTTGGTGAGTTAATTTGCTATTTTAGGATAAGACGAGGAACATAGGGAAACTCATTTATAAAGGAAAAAGAGACTGTTGAAGTACCAGAAGGAAATTACAAGGAATGCCAAGTTACTATTGCATTGCACTATCAGCTGCTTCTGTACCTAACAAAGAAGATTCATGAATATCAACATAATTATCAACACTGACAGTGTTACAAAATTTCAGGCATATCAACATCAATATCAATAGTGTTAGAGAACTTTCACATTTTGTCATCCCAGGGATCTAGGTGCCAATAGAACCCTGCAAACATTAGGAGCCCACTACTAAGTAGCTAAACTGACTGGAATGGTCAAAAACAGTTTGTGAATTAAATGTTAGCTTGAGAATAACTTGGGGAGAATAGGATGAGTTCTGTCTTGCAAATATTCCATTTTGTTGCCACATGTTTTCTATTTTAAAGCATACGGAAGCACATAAATTAGTGTCTCTCTTCCAACAGGGATCCATTTAACTTGGATGCTAGGAGAGATTCAACAGGGACGGTCCAGCCTGGTCCTTATCCCAGGCCAGTATACAGATGATTAAATTATGTCCAACACATTATTTATATATCTGTCAATTGGATCAATTTATATAACACATTATTTATATCTATCAATTGGGTCTAACCCAAGTGGTTGTGGTAGATACTAAGTTCTATATGCAAACCAAGTGGTTGTGAGTGGTTGTGGTAGATACTAAGTTTTATATGCAAACCAAGGTGGTTGTGAGTGGTTGTGGTAGATACTAAGTTCTATATGCAAACCAAGTGGTTGTGAGTGGTTGTGGTAGATACTAAGTTCTATATGCAAACACTAAACTGTAGTAGATGCTAAAATCTATATGCTAATACTAAAATGTCGTAGATGCTAAATTCTATATGCTAATACAAAGAAAACTATGAATCGCATTGGTATTGGTGTTGTGGTCAATTACTCATAATAAAAAGAGACAATTGCTAAACAATTACTAATAACATAATCTACTCTTAAGCTCTTTTTCCCAGTCATCAAAGCCAAACTTAAAACTCCTCTAAAGAGAGAAAATTAGTAATAAGTAGTGCGTGTCCAATGTGCTCGCAAAAATTGCAAGGCATTCATATAGCATTTACCAGAAGATAAACTGAAGAAAAATTATAGTCCGGAATTGATCAGAATTTACTAGAAAGAGACTGATTGTATGAAGTTCAAGTAACAAGGACAAAACGTTTTTGAGATAAATAAAAACAAAAAAAACTCTCCTCACAAAAGAAATGTTCTCCATGACTAAATTCTATTTTATCATTTTGCGGGTGGAAAATATCATGAAACAGTAACTGCATAAAGCCTTAGGAAATATGATCTAATTGGGTAGACATCAAACATTTCCGTCTACTATTTTTCCATATAGCATGATTGCAATGAGAAAGACAAAGGAAGAAAGTTGAATTTCCCATGTCCAAGCGAGATGCAATGCCATCTTCACTAGGACATATTTTGCAAACCCTACACAAGCACATGGCTCTTAGAAATTACTCCTGTAGGTTATTTTCCATTGGTGATCAATAGCCTTGACCTTCATTTGACCTAGGCTTAGCTACATTCACTCTGATAGATCGACCTTCCACTTCCTGGAACCAACACAGAACAAAACAATGGATTGAACCAAAATGTTCATGCTTGAGTTAAAATGTTATCATTATATTAATACTCAACCATCTCAGAGAAATTTAGAAATAGATAAGAAAACATTTCATTCCTAATAGAGAAAGAAGTGAAATATTAACTTGATGCATTTTGAAATTTGAATCAGAAAAACTAGAGATAGTAGCTGTTACCAATCCGTTCATTTCAGAAAGAGCAGCCTCTACTTCAGCTTCTGACGAGTAAGAAACAAATCCAAACCCTCGTGATCTTCCTGTTTCATGATCCTGTATAAATTTTGCACCCAACACATTCCCTTTTGTGTTGAATTCCTCTTTAATAGATTCTGAGGTTACACTCCTTGCAAGATTACCAACATACACCTTGTGTGGACTGTCAACATAGCCACCAAAACTAGGTGACGTTGCGGGCCTCCCTCCAGTTGGTGATCTAGGAAACCCATCTGGTACTCTAGGAATATCTGGAAAGTTGACCTTCAGATTGCGCCCACCTATTTCTTGCATTGCTATAAGGTCAACCAACCCAGTCTAGTCACAAAACTGCTAACAATGGACCAACCGACACAAGAATCTCCAGACCTTATTTTCTTTCTTTTACTTATAGTGCTTAAGAACACATTTGCTCACATCGTTATCAATCTGATTAAGTTTCTTTTCTTCCAATATAAGACAATAAGAGTATAAAATTTTCTAGAACACTAGTTAAGGATTCATATCAATTGCCTAAAAATATACGTTTTAGAAAAAAAATGCTTAAATTGATCCCTGTATGAAAATATGAGACAAGTAAACAACTCCAGGAATGAATACATTCCCTCACTTACAAATCCATCGAAATTTTTAATAGCTACTTCAGCCTCTTCAACGGTGCTCATTGTAACAAATGCAAATCCTCTGCTTCACCCGATGGGCCTATCATAAATTACCTGCACCCATTAGGCATTTTAAGTGTTCCGTGTAAGCTTATACTGAAAATATAAAAAGAAATGCCCACAATACATCCCTGGAACAAAAAATATTTCCATCTTACATGTACAAAGCTGTAGAAGCAATTAAGCATGAGATGACAAACATTTACAACAGAAGATAATTGTCTCCTGATCCTCCTCATGTCCTCATTGGGGCAAGGGTTTTGTGGAGTCCAAAGTTTTTCTATGTAAACGTTTCGTAACATGTTTCTATAGAAATGCAAATCAATCCACAAAATGCAAGTTAAACAAGTTGAAAACTTTGCTAAATGTAAAAATAAATCCTATCTACAATGGTTTATTCACCAACCATTTTCTAATTATAAACAACAAATTTTGAAAATAAGTGATTTCATTAGGCAGAGCAATGACTCTGATGCAATAGGATTTCACCAAGTCTACCTATCCTGTTTTTTTTTTAATCCTAGTATATTATCTCACTCACACACACAAAATTGCTATGAGGAAAATCATGAGCAGCTAGACCATGATAATTGAAAATTCACAAGTGGCCAATGTGGACCTCCAAAAGGCATGATGAGAATGTATATGCATAATAAGCATAGGGTTATTTTGAGAAATTTGCGAGGCAATTGTCATGATTTCCAATTGAACCGAGAAATTTCATTTACACACACAACAAAGGCTCTGAAACAAACAATAGGTAAATGCATTTCAGGGCTAATTCACTAAGCAAGCATTGCCTAAGAATTTGTGTGGGGATGTTCATCTTCTAACTGTGAACAACAGATTTTGAAAATAAATGATTTCATTTATACAGAGAAATGACTCTAATGCCTTAGGCAAATCAATGAAGGACTAATTCACCAAGTCTGCCTAACCTGATTTTTCTAATCCTAGTATTTTGTCTCCTTCATACGCAAAGAGATTTGTTACGAGAAAAATCATCAGTAGCTAGACCATGATGATTGAAAAGTTAGATGTGACCAGAGTAGACCCCCAAAGGCACTGAGAAAATATTGATGCCTAATAAGCACGGTGTTTATTTTGAAAAAATTGTCAAAGGGTTGGGTTGTCATGATTTCCAATTGAAATGATAAATTTGATTTTAACACACGACATAAGCACTAAAGCTGTAGGTGGTTTCATTTACGGGTTAATTCACTAAGCAAGCATAGCAAAGTCTTTGTGCAGGAGATGTTCATATTCTTAATTCTAAGAATCAATTTTGAAAAAAATAATTTCATTTACACAGAAGAGTGACTGTGATGTCATAGGTGGACCAATAAAAAGGGCTAATTCATAGTCTTCCTAGACTAGTTTTCTAATCCACGTACTCTCTCTTGAGGATTGTAAGAAAATCATAAGCTGCTTGAAAATTCACAGGTGGTTAGTCTATACCTCCCAAAGCATAGTAAAAACAAATATGTCTAATAAGCATTGTGTTATTTTCGAGCCCTAATATTCGCCAACTCAAATTCAGCATCAAAACACTTGACAGACACACACAAAGGCACATACATTCCAAAACCCAAATTTGTAATAATGAAAAGGTAACTGGATAATATCTCTACCATCTCGACAACCCCACTCTCGTCGAACATTTTGGCAAGCCCTTCACTGTCAACGTCAAAGGGGATATTACCCACATATAGTTTAGTGCCCTCAGGAAGAGGAGGATAGTCCTGGTCTTCAACTATCTCTTTCTCTGCTTTGCTCTCTGTACCAATTACTACATCTAATTCTTCCTCCTGAACTGCTTGAATTCCCCCCAATTGCTCTTCCGATTCTTTTCCTTCTGAAACTCTTGATGCAGGGGGGGTCTCCTCCACTTCTTCTTCTGCTTACACCAAAGGAATATCCTGTGCCTCCTCTACCACTTCTACCACCACTAGTGAATCCTGTGCCAATGATATAATTCTTAGGACCCGCCTCCTGCCCAAAACAGGGTTCAAACAAGAAATCCCATGGCGGGCATGGGATATCCCTGAATGACAAGGGGCAGCCGTTGGCAAGGCCATCATAGGAAGCCTTGAACAAGAAGCCTTCAAACATGATGAACATCCTCCTAAAGTTGTTACTGCTGTTGCTTCTAATGAAGGCAGAACTTGGGTAGTCGCCATTGAAAAGCATGAAGCTTCCATCTTCACAAAAACCTCAAAAAAACCTATCCATAGGCACATTGTGACATGTAATAGGTCATATAGCTTGGTATAAATCATTGTGATCAAGCATGTCACCATCTTAATCAGGCTAACAAGTTGGTCACAAAAGGCCTGCCATAAGCACATTGTGACATGTAATAGGTCGTATAGCTTGGTATAAATCATTGTGATCTAAGGCTCCGTCGCTTAATCCATCGCTTAAGCGACACTTACTAACGCGCCGTTTCTTAACCGACAGTTATGAGAATAGACGTCGCTTAAACGGCGCTTGTGGCCACATTTACAAAAAAAAAATGTATCCTTGTGATTTTTGGTAAGTTTAAAAAGAGAAATCCACGCGCCGTCGGATTTTTCCATCGAATTTTGGATCGAAATGTAGTAGTGATACTTTGACTGCTTCGATCAACAACATCTTCAGCACTTTGACCTTTCGATCAGCAACATCATCTTCAGCACTTTCACCTTTCGATCAGCAACATCATCTTCAGCATTTTGACCTTTCGATCAACAACATCATATTCAGCACTTTGACCTTTCGATCAGCAACATCATCTTCAGCACTTTGACCTTTCAATCAGCAACATCATCTTCAGCACTTTCGATCAGCAACATCATCTTCAGCACTTTCGATCAGCAACAACATCATCATCATACTCTGATCTTTTGATCAGAAACATCATCATGAAAATATCATCATCACCAAAACATCATTATCATCAAAACATCAACATCATCAAAACATCAACATCAACAAAACATCAACATCATCATCATCAAAACATCAACATGATCCTTCCTTTCGGAATTACGGGACCAACATGTCTGTGGTACTCAGAAGATCCTTCCTGTCGGGATTATGGGATTTAGGTCTTTACGGAGTTACTAACAATCCTTCCTTTCAGAATTACAGGATCAAGTCTTTACGGAGCTACTAATGATCCTTCCTTTCGGAATTACGGGATTTAGGTCATTACAGAGTTGCTAACGATCCTTCCTTTTAGAATTACGGGATCAACACATTTGTGGAACTCAGACAATCCTTCCTATTGGAATTACGGGATCAACACATCTGTGGAACTCAGACAATCCTTCATGTTGGAATTACGGGATCAAGTCTTTACAGAGCTACCAACGATCCTTCTTTTCAAAATTACGGGATTTAGGTCTTTACGGAGTTACTAACGATCCTTCCTTTCGAAATTACAAGATCAACACATCTGTGGAACTCAGAAAATCCTTCCTATTGGAATTACGAGATCAAGTTAATGATCCTTCCTTTCGGAATTACAGGATTTAGGTCTTTACAGACTTACCAATGATCCTTCCTTTCGGAATTACGGGATCAACACAGTTGTGGAACTTAGACAATCCTTCCTCTAAGTATTACGGGATCAAGTCTTTACGGAGCTACCAATGATCCTTCCTTTCAGAATTATGAGATTTAGGTCTTTACAGAGTTACTAATGATCCTTCCTTTCAGAATTACAGGATCAACACATCTGTGGAACTCAGACAATCCTTCCTATTGGAATTACGGGATCAAGTCAATGATCCTTCCTTTTGGAATTACGGGATTTAGGTATTTACGGAGTTACTAATGATCCTTCCTTATGGAATTACGGGATCAACACAGTTGTGGAAATCAGACAATCCTTCCTCTAGGAATTACGGGATCAACACACGTTCTCGAGTACCGAAGTCACTAGATCCGTTCTGAACCGAATTTGAAGGATGATACAATCCTACCACCTTCTTGATGACCGAAGTTCATCGGATCCGTTCTAAACCGAAGTCCAAGGATGATATAATCCTACCACCTTCTCAATGACCGAATTTCACTAGATCCATTCTGAACTGAAGTCCAAGGATGATACAATCCTGCCACCTTCTCGATGACCGAAGTTCACCGGATCCGTTTTAAACCAAAGTCCAAGGATGATACAATCCTGCCACCTTCTTGATGACCGAAGTTCACCGGATCCATTCTGAACCGAATTCCAAGGATGATACAATCCTACCACCTTCGCAATGACTGAAGTTCACCAGATCCGTTGTGAACTGAAGTTCAGGGATGATACAATCCTGCCAGCTTCTCGATGACCGAAGTTCATCGGATCACTTCTGGACATATGTCCTAGGATGATACAATTCCTATTCATTCTCGAAGACCGAGGTCTTTGGATCAATTTAGGGCAAGTGCCCAGGGATGATACAATCCCACTGCATTCTCGAGGACTGAGGTCACCATATCACTTTAGGGAAAGTTCCCAGGGATGATACAATCCCACTGTAGCATCACTACTCCCCCTTTCGGGGAAGGTCTTTTCAAACCACACCAAGCTTGTCTCAAAAGTGTTTGAACTTTACTTGGGACACAGGTTTCGTCAACACATCATCATCTAAACCATCATCATCTACATCTTCAGTATCTGGATACTGAACAATCACCATCTGTATCTCCAGTATGTGAACACTGAAATCATCATCACCTCTATATTCAATATAGAAATACGGAATCACCATCATCTGAATATACAGTATGTAAATATTGAAGCATCATCTATATCTTCAATATGGGAATACTAAAATCATCATCAGCTCTATATTCAGTATAGAAATACTGAATCACCATCATCTGTATCTATATTCGGGTCAAAGGGACCTGATATCAGCTTCCAAAGCCATATGGCTTCACAACTTAGTAGAGCAATCTGCTATGTATTTTGCTTCAGCTGTGCTAAGAGAAACACTGGGCTATTTCCTGTTAAACCATGAACTCATAACAGACCCAAAAGCATCTACCTGACATGCTTTTCCTATCTGAGATACTTCCAGCTCAATCTACATCTGTATAGCCATACAATCTGTATTCATGGTTATATACCAAAGTCCATAGTCCCTTTCAGATATTTCATCACATGTTTTGCAGCTACTAGGTGAACCCATCTTGGTTGAACAAGATATTGACTTAAGGTGTTCATAGCAAAACAAATGTCTAGTCTGGTATTTGATAAGTACATCAATGACCCAATGATCTGTCTATAATGAGTCACATCCACTAACTCTGAATATTCATTAGCTAACAGCTTCAGGTGGAGTCCATGGGTGTAGCCATGGCTTTGCATTCCAACATATTGAATCTCTTCAATATCTCTACCGCATACTTTCCCTGGTTGAGAAAGATTCCTTTTGAACTTTTCCATACTTCCAAACCTAGGAAATAATGCATTAACCCAAGGTCTTTCATCTCAAATTATTCTGCTAGTTTCTTCTTGCTTTCCATGATAAGTCATCCACATATAATAACAGGATGACAGGTTCTACTTCTACAACCTTGTAGTAAAGGTTAGGATCCACTTTACTCTTTGCAAAGCCCACGCTTGTCAGGAAAATATATATTCTTCCATACCAAGCTCTGGGAGCTTGCTTCAGGCCATAGAGGGCCTTCTTCAACTTGCATATGTGAGTCCATCTGTCTTCAACTTCAAATCCTTATGACTATTGGATGTAAAACTCTTCCTCCATCATTCCATTAAGGAATGCTTGTCTTTACTTCATCATGGAAGAAACTAACAGTATAGTTCTGAAGAAAGTGTACCTTATTTCCTAGAGTAAGTGTCTCTTCAGAATTAATTCCCTCTTTCACAAGTCTTTCCTTACTTCTATCAGCAACATATTTTATCTTGCAAATCCATTTGGAAGATACCACATTCTTTCTTTATGGTTTGAGTACTATATCCCAAACATTATTCTAGTATTCTTTCATCATAACATCTTCCATGAGTTCATCTTGTCAGGTCATCAACATATCCTAGTATTCTGCATTCAACCTTAAAGGTTGGAACCCACTTTACTCTTGGTAAAGTCTTGATCCATCATGAAGCTATCCAACATGTCATACCATGTTGAACTCAGATATCTTCTGTAGTCACTCCCGCTGGAGTGGACTATCATCTTCCCTCTTCATTCTGTACAGGTGGTTCTATGCTTGATATATATTGGTCAATAGATTATTTCATGTCATGGTCTATTCTTTCTGAGGAAAATCACGAACCTTTCTTTGTACACTTGTTCTTGTAGATCCATATGGAGGATACTATGTACTTCCCTTTATGTCTCGAAATCATATCATATACATCATTCCCCATGATCAACTATTATTCTTTGATCATAGCTTCTTTCATAGCATTCTTTTCTTCATCTTGAGTTATCTCTCATACCCATGGTGGTCTTTATCCTTCAAGGTGGATATACCACTCTCTGAAGCTCTTTATTCTGTCATGGTATCTCTGACCCTGGGAGCTTCAGGTTTTATTGCAGTGAATCTTGAATTGTCATCACTTGTTCTTCAGAACAAGTCTCATCCTTCTTGTAGGAGGTTGTAGGGGACCTTTCCTACAATTCAAATGCACCAGCTGCATGTTTAGAACTATTTCATAAAACATATGCATAATGACAAATTCTTATGCATCATGCAACTTTTTAGCCAATACAACATTCATCCATATCTCATAGAAAATTTCTAGATGCCTTCCATCTCTATCATGGCATTATTGAGATTGTGCACTAATCCAATATGTCAGCAAGGAGGCTTCATTCTAGATAAGTAGCAGTGGAGAGTTGTATAGCACCATGACCTACTTACCCATCAGATGCATATTAGTTGTATATAGTCATTAATGCAAACAATCTATCATGCATAACACATCAACTGAATATAATCAAATGTATAACAAAACAATATCATGAAATGACAATTGAATACTTATGTTTTATTTGTTTCATGGGTAGACTCCATATTGATCATTCTGATTTAACATCTTCTTCATTCATGAAATCATCATTTCTTATCCAAATGATAAGATGGAAAAGAGGTTCTTCAAGAATTGAGTTCTTCATATTCCTCATCGCATGAGGGATCTTCTTTGAATGGTGGGAGCTTGATCTTCAATTTCTCCCATATTCTTCTTCTCTTTTTATGAGTTGAGATGAAAGTAATCAATTCCTTATGGCATACATTCTTTGCATGAATAAATCCCATGATCCTGGGATGCCATTCAAGGTGGCTATCACCACTTCTGCATTCTTCACTTCTTCTTTTACCTCTTCAATTTGTTTCATAAGGTCATCTTCCGATGTATGTTATTTCCTTCAAATAGCTTGGTCAAGGAATCAAACATATCTTTCGGTGTCTTTAGGGAAGAAACTTGTGGTACAATTTGATTCATGACTGAATCAACAATGATCTTCTTGGCCTTGACCAAGTTTTTCTGGTGTAAGGCTTTGAGCCTCATCTCCCTCTGGAACCTCTCTACTCATGTAGGTGTCCAATTCATTTTATTAAAAGAGATCAAATACTTCCATGCTCGGAAGTTGTCAACTTAATAAAACATATCATCAAGCTGATGTGATAGATCACTTTGAAATGAAAACCTCAAATGCAAATAGCAAAAGATTAGATCTTACCGGTTTGAGGTGTTTGTCCTGCTTCCGGGGCTGACTGATCTAGGGTTTGTCAGAGAAATCCTAATTTTCAAAACTTGGAATATTTTAGATCTGATTGGATATAATTATATATCTCTTCAAATGGAGCTGTCCAATGTACTCCTTTTCTGAAAACAGTACAGGGAAGCTCCCGGAACAGTAAGCCCTAGTTTTCCAATTTCTTCTGTAGAAATGCCTGTCACTGTTTCTGTGAAATATCTGCAAATACTGCTCCTCTATGTTTTAAATTTAGTAATGAGGTAAAATTTCATGTTCCTAATCCAATACCATAGTTTTCATCATAATTTGTTTCACCAATTGTGATTTATGATCCGTTTCCCAAGGTGACCTATTACAAGACTATTCAAAACAGCAAAGTTGTACAGCCTGCCACGTGTCACTGTTTCATCTTCTGGTTCTAAAATTTGGACCACAAAAATTAGAGTCTATACTATTTCTGTAAAAACTTCAGGAATTCCATTTGGACCTTTGTATCCCAATCTACACCAATTCTCCCCAGGTGTCCTGTTTATGGATGAATTCTAGAAGAGGCTCGAACCCTAACTTGGAGGGATCATATCTACCATATTATAGTGAATATGGGGCGGAATTTTGGATACAATATACATACGGATTTTTTCTTCTGCCTCTTAAATTTTCAGCTCTTGATCCTTCTCCAATATCATAATATAGTGAATGTACCAAAACGTAGCAGTTTTAGTATTTAGGGTTTTTCTAGCTCGGGGTCAAACTAGGGTTTGACTTTCCCAGAGTTTCACCCAACCAAATTTATTGATCCAGGTATCTAGACTTAAATTTTGATAAAAATGCTATGTTGGGCTCACTCAAAAATTCCTCTTATGTAGAAAGCCTTAATTATCCGCACCAAAACTGAAAATGCTCGAAATCGAATTCCGCTTCGACAGAAAGATATGCCCTTCAATGGAGAGACAGTCTAGCCTTATTTTGTTGATCGAATGTGGATAGAGACCCAAAAATTAAGAATACCTATATTCTATAGTTTCAAAATGTCTTCTTTCAAGGTGGCTCTGATACCATGTTGAATTTTCATATGCTAAGCTAGATCATTAGTATTTCATTTCGAATTCATAACAAAAGCATATAAACAGGATCACTGAAAGATAGACAAGCAAAACCATACAAAAGGAACACAAATATTTATCATGGGAAAACCCTAAAGGGAAAAACCCAGCAAAATATTCCTCAATATGGATGCCCCAAAAATATAAAAGGTAAAACCAACAAAGAGATCAAAGCCTGATCCTCCTCCTTCTCTGGCTACTCTTCTCTTCTCCACTAATGCGCTACACAAGTGAGAGTGTGTGTTCAAATGAGGAAAGCTACAACTCTATTTATATTCATCTGTTCACTTCAATTAACTCATCTGACATGTAGGCTTGAGTTAATCATGTAGGCTCGAGTTACACATGTAGGCTCAAGTAACCACACTGGGGTGCTAATGACCCACCTTTACAAGAGGGGGCAACCTCATGACTCTTATTAGTTCTTCTGATTAGAAGCATCGGGGTACAAGATAATACAAGTGGTTCTCCCGGTAGGACCATTGGGGACCACAAAATATACATATAGAATATTCTTCGAAGTTACAATATTTCAACACTTATTTCAATATTTAATGCCTCCTCCCCCAACCTAGGGAACTAGTAGGTGGGTGAAACATTGTCAACTGGTCAACCTATTGGAATGGGGACATGACAGTCCTTCCCACCCAATATTTCTTGTCCATAAGAAATGCCAAGTTTTGATGCTGCAAAAGTTTCTAATCTTCTCAAGTGGCCTCCTCACTAGGAAAATCCTTCCAATATACCAAATATTATTTTATTGTTCTGCTTCGTAGTCTTCTCTCCCTTGTTCTCAATATTTTGCTTGGAATGAGGACAAGTTTTCCTTCATCATCCAAAGGTGGTAAAGTATCTGAAACTGAAATTTTTTTCCCTATAACCTTATTTATACAAGAAACATGAATTACAATATCAATTGTTCTTCCCATGGGAGGCTCCAATTGATAGGTCACTTCCCCAACTTTTTGAATCACCTTGTAGGGACCATAAAATATTGGTTTGAGATTTTATGAACCGTTACCTTTTTATTGTGGTTTTTTTATAGGGCTGCAACCTCAAATACACCAAGTCATTCACTTGTAATTGTCTCTCCATTCTATGTTGATCTGCATATTGTTTCTTCTTATTTTGAGCAACCTGCAAGTTATCTCTCAAAACCTTCAAATTTTCTTGACTTTTTTCAATCTAATACGTATCCTTTGGAGCTCTACTATCACCAAAAATGTGGTCAATAAAAGTGGATGCATCAAAACCATAAAGTTCTTTAAAAAGAGACATTCCAATGGACATATGGAAAGGTGATGGAAAGTAGTATTGTAACAAGACTAACCCAAATGCAACCATTTTATCCATGCTTTTTGTTGCACGCTAACATATTTCCTAAAGTATACTTCCAACGATTGATTCACCCTCTCTGTTTAGCCATTAGTTTGGGGATTATAGATTGTGCTATGTGTCAAATTTTTCCCCACCATTTTGAAGAGTTCTTGCCAAAATGCACTCAAAAATCGATTATCTCTATCACTAACAATGCTCTTAGGAAGCCCATACAATCTAAAAAATTATTTAAAAAATAGTTTAGCCACTTGTGCAGTAGTGAAAGTGGTAGTAACAAAAAAGAAAAGAGAAAATTTAGTGAGTCTATCCACCACCAAAAATATGCAATTCTTACCAGTGATGAAATCCATGAAAATGCTCTCCCATTTTTCTGCTGGAATTGACAAGGGATGTAAGAGACCAGCTAGATAAGTGTGCTCCACTTTATTTTGCTGACATGTGGAGCATCCATTAACATACTTTAGAACATCATAATTCAACTCTTTCCATGAAAATATTTCCCTCAACATTCGGTATGTTTTGAAGAAACCGAAGGGACCTGCTAGAGGAGAATCGTGGTATTTTTTTTAAATTTTCTCCTTCAAACTTGAATTAGAGACCAAATTGATTCTACCTTTATAGTAAATGATTCCTTCCAATACCTTATACCTATCATCATTTTTATTCCCATCAAAAATTTCACAAGAAAATTTATCTTTGGCATACTCTACTTCTAATGTGACTTTCCAATTTTCTGCTACATCCATGAGAGAAATAGAAGGTCTTCTAGATAAGGCATCAGCTACCACATTATTTTTCCCCTTCACATATTCAATATCAAAGTCAAATGTTTTAATATTACTCATCCACTTTTTATACCTTTCATTTAAATCCTTTTGAGTGAGGAATTAGCTTCAGTTGTTATGGTCAGTTTTGACTACAAATTTGTTTCCCACCAAGTATTGTCTAAACTTGATCAAAGCATGCTTGATAGCCAGCATTTCTTTATCATAGATGGAGTAAATCCTTTCATGTGCTTGTAACTTCCTACTCTCAAAATCTATTTGGTGTTGTCCTTGTTTTAGGACTTCTCCAATGCCTTCCCCTGATGCATCACCTTCCAAGGAAAATGGTTTAGAAAAATCAGGCAATGCTAGAATAGGACAATTGCTTATTACCTCCTTCATTTCTTGAAAATATTTTTCAGCCCCTTCATGCCATTGAAAATCACCTAGAATAGGACAATTTCTTACTACCTCCTTCATTTCTTGAAAATATTTTTTAGCCCCTTCATGCCATTGAAAATCACCTTTATTTGTCAAATCAGTGAGAGGTGAAGTGAGTTGGGAGAACCCCTTCACAAAATTTCTATAGGAGGTGCAAATTCTAATGAATCCTCTTAATTCACTGAGACTTTTGGGATGAGGCCACTCTAAAATGGCTCTTATTTTCTCCATATCCACCTTCACAACATATTGACCAATGATGTTTCTAAGATACAAGAGATCTGTCAAACCAAACTCACATTTTGACAGTTTAGCAAACAAGGACTGATCATGCATAATTTTAATACCTCTTCTAGATGATGCAAGTGTTCCTTCCAATTTTTACTATAAATAAGAATCAAAGAAAACAAGTACAAACTTATGAATTTTCTTGTGGAACATGTTGTTCATGCATGATTGGAATGTAGCTAGTGCATTTGTCAAGCCAAAGGGCATGCCACGGGGGCATCACCTAGGGACCAATATGATATCACGTCCGTTCATATTGGGGGGTTTAAAATTAAAAAATTAAAAATCAATATATTGGGGGTATATTAGGGATAACTAGGTTTTTTTTAACTATTTAAATATCCAATATATTGGGTATGTTTTATTCAACATTTTTGCCCGCGTCGTTCACCAGTCCTCCAAGCCTTGCCTGCTAGGTGCCTGCGAGATCCTTGCATGGATCAACACCACTCTTCAAATCTCTCTCAGCAAATTTTAAGAGGTAAGCATGCATTCTCATCTTAATATTCTTTACATGTTTTTAACATATGGACAAATAACTTCAAGGAACTCACTCGCTTTCTGTTCTCTGTTTTCCCCCTGGATTTCGAGTTATGCGAAGAAAAGGCTTGTCTGAAAACAAATGTGGGCACCCATTTGGTTGTTCTTTTATCTATGTAAGAGGGTTATTTGTTTTTTGAATATTTAGGGCTGCCATTTTTTTAGTAGTGTGGTTTACGGTTACCTTGAGGAGATGCAGAGTGCTTAAGGTCCAATATTCTGAATAGTGCTCAAAAGTACTTATGTTTTTTGTATTAGAGCTTGGGTAAAAATGGGTAGACACCCAATGCTGATTTTGTTTTCTTGATTTTCTATTAAGAAAATGAGATCCGTCTTGTCACTTCATTTTGTTCTTTTATTTGCATTTCTGGGTTTTGGGAGGGCAGTGCAGAAATTTTGGTGATCTTGGTTTAAAGGGTTCTTGGGACTAGGGTTTCTCTCACTTTAGGGCTTTGCGGCCACAGAGTAATGGGGTCTTTACAGCTTATCCCTAGTTTTTTGAGTGCCTTTGTTTCATCCTTTTGGTAGGGTGATTTGAAAAGTGTACCGAGTCGCTGGGATCACTATGAATGGAATTGCAAGCAGAATAGGATTATTAAAAAAATGGGCCGACGTTATGTTTGATCTATTCTGTGAAGAATGCGCAAACCCATTACATTTCCTGCTTTTCTGATATTCACATAAAGAATAAAAAATGACTCATTCGATTTTCTGTCAGGCTGCTTCTGGAGCTGTTCACTGTCAACTTATGGATGTTGTACATCCTGGTGTGGTTCCCATGCACAAGGTCTCTATTCTTAAACCTTTGAAAATATTTCATTTGATTTGATATTACAAGATATTTAGAACACTACATTTTTTTGGCTTATGTTGCAGGTAAACTTCGATGCAAAGACAGAATACGACATGATTCAAAATTACAAAGTGCTACAGGATGTGTTCAATAAGCTGAAGATGAGCAAGGTATGGATCTCCTAAAGATTTTGCTTGCATTCCATAAGGTTGTAATTATAATGAAAGACTTGGTGAACATAACTTTTTTTTGACTGGCAAGACTGGGGTCTCATAACACAATTGCGGAAGACAAAATTTGAATTACAGACCTGACTCTAGAAATGCCACACCAGTTTGGAGTGAGAAACTGCTATCTACATTTATATTTTCTGCATATCACGATAACAGTAAATATGAAGAACACACTATTATATGGATAAAATATGCTTTGCCTTTTACTTTCAGAGAAGCGATATGCATAGACTATGATTTGTTAACCATTAAGAAGATGGCAAGATGCATTGCCTTTTTATGTTAAGATTAGAGATGGGCTTGATTTGTATATGCAAGGGTGGGTTTGATTTATGGATTACAAGAAATACAAATTAAGGATATAGAAACAGCTTTGTTGATTTCATACTACAATATATCTCTTCCTTAGTTCTCCATAAGACCTTAAGTTTTTGAGCTCTAAGTATGTATTGACCTTGCCAACTTCCTATTCTGAATCTCTTTTTCAAGATTTGAAGGGGTCAAGCCACTATTGTGATCAACATAAAATAAGTAATGGGATTTTGGTTAAAATGCATGCATATTTTGGAAATTTGTATGCATCTTTATCTTCACCAGGCTATGCTATCGGGTTTCTTTGCATTTGTTGCTATTTCTTCTTAGTTGTGTAACAATTTCAAGGACACTATTTTCTGTGCTTTATGTATTGTAAATGCCCCTATGGCACGGTTTTTTGGAATTTTTATTCTTGTACTTTCTTGTATTCTATAGTTAATGTAGCCTTATCTAACATGCCTGGTAGCTAGATATAGGCCTAGTATTACCTTTGTTAGAAGATGGCAAGATCTGACTTGAAATTTGAGAGTTCCGTTTTTTACTATAAATGTGGGAAAATACACAGCAGGTATTAACTTGGTTATTACTTTCAATAAGACATCAAGATGGATCTAATATGAGGTTTCATGCAGTACATTGATGTTAATAAACTTGTAAAAGGACGACCACTGGACAATATAGAGTTCATGCAATGGTTAAATAGATACTGTGATTCAGTAAATGGTGGAATCATGAATAGGTATCTTCTTTTTCTGTTCTCTTTTCCTGCTTTTTGGTTTTTTCTGGATTTTATGGCACTACAATAATGGGCATATTTGCTTACATGTTAGTGATACATTTGTTAATCAGTTTTTTATTCTGTGCCTTTTTAGTTACAATGCACTGGAACAAAGGGAGTTTTGCAAAGGTGGAAAAGAAGTTAACAAGAAAGCAGCTCCAGTAAACCCTTCAAGCAAGGACAATGCAATGGGGTCTAAAACTACCACAGTTGCTAGTTCTCGGCGAAAAGATCCTCCAGTTCCAGTTGTGAATGTAGCTGCTAAACATTCCAGGATGGTCAAATGCTGGATATGGGTCTGTACCCTTCCAAACAGCCTCAACTGAGCCACCATTTTATGGGTCTGCAATGCCCAACACTGCATCTACAAACGCAGCCCAGATTCAGGCTCTCAATGAGCAGGTAAAAAATATTACTCCATTTAAAGTCTCTTGATATTTGTGTTTTTGTTATTCATATTTTCCTGTTGTTTTACCTCAGAAATAATCTTGGTTCAGTCATGCTCCAATCATCACAGGATCCTTTTGTCGGGATTTTTTCCAAAGGAACTAGAGCAACATGAACTTGGTCCAGGCTCTCATATCAGTGAAGTTCTCATATTTGTTTATTTCTATGCTATTTGTTGTTTAATTGAGGTATGCAGGTCACAAAGTTGAAGCT
The DNA here is from genome assembly GCA_001517045.1 of Pseudotsuga menziesii. Taxonomy (NCBI): domain Eukaryota; kingdom Viridiplantae; phylum Streptophyta; class Pinopsida; order Pinales; family Pinaceae; genus Pseudotsuga; species Pseudotsuga menziesii. The sequence continues at coordinate 408,227 of LPNX011113832.1, read as the reverse complement.
CTCGGTAGACAGTTTGGAGAAGGAAAGAGAATTTTACTTTGCCAAGCTCAGGGATATTGAAATACTTTGTCAAAATCCAAATGTTGAACAATTACCTGTAAGCACAAATTTTACTAGCCATAGACAACCTTTTGTCTAGAAATGTTTTTTGCATGAGTTTAATGGAGTGACAAATATCAGATTTTGATACCTGTAATTTTGAACAGATAGTTGTAGCAATACAGAGGATTCTATATGGTGCTGATGATAGTCCAGCTGTAATTGCTAAGGCACAAGCAATAATATACAAGTCATCAAATCCATCCGATGAAAATGATGAGAACAAGGCAAGGAGAGAGATTAACAAACGTAAATCAGCAAGGACACCTGAGGTTGAAGACCCTGCGAAGTCTAGTCTTTCCCCTAGACAGTGAAGGAACTCATGTGAAGAGTCTAACACCGTAGATATATACCAGAGTACTTGTTGGGGCTCCGACCCTAAGAGTCCTTAGTTTTGGTAACTCCGCGGTTTGTGGAAGGGTAAGCGGAGTTACAACCCAAAATAGTCTTAGGGGTGTTGTGGGTGGGTCAAAACCCTTTTTTGTAATTAACCCTTGGTTTAAATCCAGGGTTATGGTTTTGGGCACCCATGGTTTAAAGCCATGGTTTTGTAACAGTGCGCCATATAAATAGGCACTTATGTAAAGAAGTAGGGTTAGGTATTTAATGATTATCTTATGAAGCTATTGTAATGCGAAGATAAGAGATTGTATAAGGTTTTTTGTAAGAAGGATAAGTCCCAGCTGTGTGCGTGGACGACCTCTGCAACTGTCTGCGTAGAGGGGTTGTTGGTGAAAAGGAAGATCTGCAGCTATGTGCACAGAGGCCTGCTGCTGTGTGCGTGGCTTTGAGGACTGAAAGGATCTGCAGCTGAGTGCGTAGATTAGAACTATCATTTTAGTTGTAAAGAGTTGAATAAAACACAATTTTGTGGACGTAACCCCTACACTGGGGGTGAACCACGTTACATCTGGTGTTGTGGTTCATTTGTGTTGATTTATTGTTATATTTTATGCACTGCTAAGTAAATAACTGATAAAGTAAGATTGCTGTTAATAACTAGCTTTGATGTGAATTCCCAGATAAGGGTTGTGCAAGTAACTGTTTGTTTATCTAACCGCGAAGCTACATATTTGATAATAGAAGCATTCTGTCAAGTGATTATTAATAGTTAAAGACTAAAGGTACACTAAGATTCTCTCTTCTGCTTGCAGAAACCTGATTCTGCGGCACCCGATAGCTGTTTCGGGTGAGACTATAGCCTGTTCATAGGCTGATGCTAAAAGGGCCAACACTGTGGTTCTTTTGTTGGTGCGAAGTTAAAGGTAAACCCGGGTCTGCCCAGTTAGCCCAACAAATTGGTTCCATTGCCGGTTGAACTCAGTATTTGTTGAAGAGAGATCTACGTCATACCTCAAGGGCTATGTTTTGGCGACCCTCTGTAAAATAAATTGGTGATTGGATCGAAGAAATCTATTTGAAGTTTGCAGAGCAAGAAAATAAAGATCCCCGTTGTAGCGCAAAAAAATTTCTGCAAAGGTACGTCTTTTCTGATGTTCATGAAATTTTATTTGGTACTATACACATAGAGTTGCACCAGTGGTTATCCAGGTTAACAAAAAGGAGGACGAACTTCCAAGAAATCCAGTTTCCTCCCTGGACCTCTGCAAGAATCGCTATCTTGAAAAGAGTGAACAATGTGATCTCGCGAGCCGTCGATTTCTAGACTGCGCGAACTCTCAAAGCATTTGTGACGGAGTTCGCCATCGACACAAGTACTTCCTTTAGCGAAGCTGAACAACAATTTTTCAAAGGACCAATGGGTAAGTACTTGAACCTATTTAGTTTGAATATTAAAATACTATTGGATGAAAAAGAAATCTTGGTTATAGAATCAAATTGTTAGATCTAGTATTGCTAACCTATAATTGGAAGTGACTGGGACCTCGACGAGCAAAGTGGTTTGTTGCGAAGTGGAAAAATATATAAGAGAGATATCGGCCCCTCTACTGAGTATACCCCTTTAAGCTCTGAAGCCTCTGAATCCGTCGAAGCCCCCTCTATTAGAAACCCTCCGATAACCCCGCAGCAGAGACCTATTATCCCTGAGAACCTATCGCATTCTAAAAGTAACCCTAGCCCGAGTATTCCTGTCGCAGGTCAGTCTTCCCCAGCTAGTTCAAACCCTTCCTCCCCCCCTAGATCCCAGATGGCACATGTTCATGATGACATCAAACTACCAGTTTTTAAAGGAACTGGGTCAGAAGATCCCAAATAGTTTTGGTTTCTATACGAAGCTGTGTGGGCCGCAAAGAACATTACGGACATAGATGTTCGACGAGAACAACTGATTACTTATTCCAGAGATCGAGCCCTAACTTGGTTTATGAAGTTTGCTAGCATGCAGAATCCTGTCTTGGCTGACATCAAAGCAGCATTGATCCGAGAATTTAAGAAACCTAAATCAGAGTCGCAGTGCATCACTGAGTTAAAAGAGATTCAGCAGCGGCGAGGTGAATCTTTGTGGGACTTTGATCAGAGATTCAAAGTTCTGCTTGACCAAGTTAGCTTCACGATTGAACCAGCACAACATAAGGAGTGGTTTATTGCAGCATTATTAACTCACATCAGAGCTCCACTCATGCAACAAAAGGTTGCTGATCAGCAAGAGGCCTTAGAGATTGCCATAAAGCTTGAAACTGCACCTGTCGAAGATAATTCTGGCATAGCTCAAATTCAAGCACAGCTCGCAGAGATGGATTTAGAGCTTCGCGACATGAAGAAAGGGAAATCCACCTGCGAAGAGGTATGGTGTATACGTTGTCGAACAGAAGGCCATGTCCGGCGCTGAGAAACTATTTGAATATTGGCACACCAAACCTGCTGAATCCTAGTGTTCTGCATTGTGAGATCTGTCAAACTACTGGCCAGCATTGACCAGAAGACTGCTATCTGTTACAGAGGTATGTTCAAGTACCAAAGAACCCTTATTGTAAATTCTATAAGTCAGTAGGCCACAATGAAGAGGAATGTCGCAGCTTCGACCTTATGAGGGAGTGGACTTACGACACTTATAGGATCTACCCGGATGCACAAGGCAATGATGGATATGGTTACCGAGGTGGTCGAGGTAGTTTTAGAGGCCGTGGTCGTGGTATGCCTAGAGGAGGTCGAGGTTAATTTATTTGCTATAACTGCAATCAGGCAGGACATCTAGCTCGAGACTGTCAAAACAACACCACGACATGCCGATACTGTAGAGCAGTCGATCATGTCATCGAGCAGTGCCCACAGTTGCTAGCTAAAATCCAAGAAAGGAACAGAAAACCTAGTTCGAGTGTCCATTTGATTGCTGTTGAGCCACGATCAATCCTAGCTGTTAATGTTGTTACAAGAAGTGGAGCTACGACAGATGTGCAGTGTCAGGCGAAGCTGCCCGACGAAGCTTGGGTTCGCAAGGCTGTAGAGAAGACTCCAGCATTTGATTTTCGACGAGAAAAATAAAATTTTTTGGAAGCCCGACAAGACTTTGCTGATCCAGATTTTCCAGCAGCAAACAAGCAGCCTCAGCAGCTGCAACCCCAGGAAGACTCACAAGGCCAAGTAAGTACTCTGTCATCGTTTTTACAGAGTTGCATCAAATTGTTAAGAAATCAAAATGCCTTAAATGAATTACAAAAATTTATTCAGTCTTGCGAACCTCAGCAAAGCCCTGGTAAGGAAAAATCTATCAGTAGAATTAGAAGGACTAGAAGAGAGATGAGACTACATGCTCAGATAGGAGAATATGACATGAAGGATATTATTTTAGATCTAGGTTCAAAATTCAATATCTTAACTAAACAGACATGGGAACAAATGGGAAATCCCACCCTTGATTGGTCCCCTATCCAATTGAGATTAGCCAATCAGCAGAGGATTCTGCCTTTAGGGAGATTCCCTAGAGTACCAGTGGATATAGATGGAGTCAGCACTGTAGCATATTTTGAAATTATTGAGATCACTGATGACAGTAACCCCTATCCAGCTTTGCTAGGAATTGAGTGGGAAATAGATAGTGATGCGATTATCAATCTTAAAAAGAGACAAATGACTTTTGAAGGGAAGGGATTGAGAGCTATACTACCATTGGATCCTTCTCAAGGAGAAAGATATATGGAGCCAGTCAGAGAGGAAGATCAGGATATTCTGGACCACATCTATAATATCATAGCTAAAGAAGAAGATTATGTTGAGCCTAATGCCGAAGGTGTAATGGATTGGCAATGTGATAGCTCCTGCATGTCTGATTCAGATGATGGTCTAGAGAATTGGCAGAATTGTCTATACGAGCTACATGGCCATCGGTGCGCATGAATTACCAAATCTCTTAGATGCCTTAGTGCACAGGCTAGATATTTGCCTACATATGATGGGTTGACAGACCTAGGAAAATTTATTGCGCAGTTCTCAGAACAAGTGCCAGAATCACAGAGAATGCAAACTCTGGAAGCAGCATTAAGAGCTATAGCAGTGAGATGGTGGAATGGCCACAGGAAGTATATTCACAGTTGGGAAGCTTGCCAGAAATTTCTACGCCTCAGATTCATAGACCAATCTCACGAGGTGCGAAGCAAGTTCAATGGGCAGAATAGTCCTCAGGAACATTTGAAGCAATGTTATGCAGCATGGGAACATGTACCTCGCGAGGAATGGGTGCATAAGTTTGTGCACACTTTGGAACCTATAGCAAAAAACTAGTATGCGGAGGTCGAGCTTCGACACGGTACTATAAGTTGGGATGATCTCGTTGATAGTTTCATGCTTACATTTTCTATTAACAAAGTTTGTTCTGCTTTAGATGCAACTGTTAGATTGATCCGTACTAAGATATTTGATGACCAAGAAATAGGGGTATACCAAACAGATTGGGAAGCACAACAAGCTAATGCAGTTGAATGTTACAACCTCGCAATTGACGAGGATGATGATCCACGCAACATTAACATTCCTGAGTCAGAAGGAAACTGCGAAGTACGTGGACCAGTGGTCGAAGCACCTGAAGTGACTCAGCCTCTGAAGACGCGGACTGTAAACATTGGGTCAGAGGAAAATCCCAAGTATGCTACAATTGGAGATTATTGGGATGATGAAATGGTGAGCAAAGTGACCCAACTTCTCCACGAATATTAGGACCTATTTCCGACGAAGTTTTCTGAGATGAAAGGTATCCTTGGCGATATAGGAGTAATAAAGATCCCTCTGAAACCTGATGCGAGGCCTGTGAAACAGCATCCCTATAGGCTAAACCCCAAGTATAAAGAAAAAGTTAGACTGGAGCTCGATAATATGCTTGCCACAGGAATTATAGAGCCTGTTGAAGAGTCCGAATGGGTCAGTCCGATGGTAGTACAAGAAAAGAAGACTAAGGGAGAAATCCGAATCTGTGTCGATCTGAGGAAGCTGAACGATGCGTGTCTGCATGATCCCTTTCCCACTCCTTTTACAGATGAAGTCCTCGACAATGTAGGAGGTCAAGAAGTCTACTCTTTTACTGATGGATTTTTAGGCTTCCATCAGATTAGAATTGCTCCCGAAGACCGACATAAGACAACTTTTGCTACAGAAATGGGATCCTTTCAGTATACAGTTATGCCCTTTGGATTGAAGAATGCACCTGCTATGTTTTCTTGAGTAGTCATCTGTACATTTAAAGAATTTATACATAAATTCTTAGAAGGTTATTTTGATGATTGGACTATCTTCGGGTTACTAAAAGATCACATTGCGAGTTTAAGACTTATGCTGGACAAGTGTAGACAGCACCAGATCTCCTTAAATTTGAAAAAGTGTATCTTTTGTGCACCCTTTGGAATTTTGCTAGGTCATATTGTTTGTAAGCAAGGATTGATGGTAGACCCTGCGAAGATTGTAATCATTGTGAATTTGACTCCTCCGAAGTTTGTTAAGAAACTTCACACTACCCTGGCTCACACTGGATACTACAGGAAATTTATTAAAGGATATGCCCAGATCACAGCCTCGAAGGAGAAAGAGCTGAAGAAAGAAATTAAGTTTGAATGGACACCTGAATGTCAAGCAATTTTAGACATTTTAAAAGAGAAGATGGTGACTGCCCCTATTTTAGTATTTCCTGATTGGAATAAGGAGTTTCACGTGCATGTCGATGCATCCTCCATCGCCCTGGGTATAGTATTGGCTCAAACAGGTGCAGGTAACATTGATCACCCTGTTGCCTTTGCAAGTCACAAACTATCAATAGCAGAGAAGAACTATACCATGACAGAAAGGGAAGGTTTATCCATGGTATATGCTTTGCAAAAATTCCGACATTATCTGTTAGGTTCTCATTTTAAGATGTTCACTGACCACTCTGCTTTGAAATATTTGGTTAACAAACCTGTGCTAGGTGGAAGGATATGCAGATGGCTCATCTTGTTTCAGGAGTACGACTTTGAGATCATAGTTAAGACAGACAGACTTAATCTGGGACTTGACCATCTGTCGAGGCTTGAGTCCTGGGAAGAGCCCACTAGCCTGGACGAAGGTCTTCCCGACGCCCAGTTATGTACCATCCAGATGGTTGATGATTACTTTCAGGATATTGTTCAATATTTGGCTATAGGATACACACCGTCTGAGATGACAACTCAGTAGAAGAACCAATTGGTGGTTCGAGCTGCTGATTTTACTTTAATAGCAGAACAACTATACAAGATGGGACCAGATGAAATACTACGCAGATGTGTTCTTGAGCATGAAAAACCATTGATCTTGGCCGAAGCACACTCTGGAGCAGCAAGAGGTCATTATGCAGGGAAAGCTACAGCACAGAAGATTTTGGTAGCCGGCTTGTGGTGGCCTACACTTCATAAAGATGCTAGGGAGTACTGCCACAGTTGTGATATCTGTCAAAGGACAGGAAAACCATCTAGGAGGGATGAGATGCCTCTCGTTCCGCAGGTAACTTTACAGGCTTTTGACAAATGGGCTATTGATTTTGTTGGACCCATAAACCCCCCTGCAAAAAAATTAGGAGCAAGGTATATTATTACAGCAACTGAATACCTTACTCGTTGGGCTGAATCTCAACCAGTCAGGGATTATAGCACTGCTACAGCTGTGAATTTCATCTTCGACAATATCTTAACAAGGTTTGGATGTCCTAGAATTATTATGACTGACCAAGGGTCACAATTTTTGAATAAAACTATTGAAGCATTGACTGAAGAATTTCAGGTGTATCACCAGTAAGAGTCTTCTACCAGAAGAGTCGCAGAGTGGCTCGGGACGGGCCAGAAGTGAGTCTTAGGGGCCTGTTCGGGCTCCGACCCTAAGGGTCCTTAGTTTTGGTAACTCCACGGTTTGTGGAAGGGTAAGCGAAGTTACAACCCAAAATAGTCTTAGGGGTGTCTCGGGTGGGTCGAAACCCCTTTTTGTAATTAACCCTTGGTTTAAATCCAGGGTTAGGGTTTTGGGCGCCCATAGTTTAAAGCCATGGTTTTGTAACAGTGCGCCATATAAATAGGCACTTATGTAAAGAAGTAGGGTTAGGTATTTAATGATTATCTTATGAAGCTATTGTAATGCGAAGATAAGAGATTGTATAAGGGTTTTTGTAAGAAGGATAAGTCCCAGCTGTGTGCGTGGATGACCTCTGCAGCTGTCTACGCAAAGGGGTTTTTGGTGAAAAGGAAGATCTGCAGCTGTGTGCATAGAGGCCTGCTACTGTGTGCGCAACTTTGGGGACTGAAAGGATCTGTAGCTGAGTGCGCAAATCAGAACTATTATTTTAGTTGTAAAGAGTTGAATAAAACACAGTTCTGTAGACGTAACCCCTACACTAGGGGTGAACCACGTTACATATGGTGTTGTGGTTCATTTGTGTTGATTTATTGTTATATTTTATGCTTTGCTAAGTAAATAACTAATAAAGTAAGATTGTTGTTAATAACTAGCTTCACTGTGAATTCCCAGATAAGGGTTGTGCAAGTAACAGTTTGTTTATCTAACCGCGAAGCTACATATTTGATAATAGAAGCATTCTGTGATTATTAATAGTTAAAGACTAAAGGTACAGTAAGATTCTCTCTTCTGCTTGCAGAAACCTGATTCTGCAGCACCCCATAGCTGTTTCGGGTGAGACTGTAGCCTGTTCGTAGGCTGTTGCCAAAAGGGCCAACACTGTGGGTCTTTTGTTGGTGCGAAGTTAAAGGTAAACCTGGGTCTGCCCAGTTAGCCCAACAGTGCTTCACCTTTGAAGATGCGTTAATCGGATGATAAAATAATTTCTTCTCTTATTCAATATCTGGAGGAATCCTATTAGCACTAGTATGATGTATGTAGAGAGACCTCTTGTTTCACTGATTGGAGCAGGTCTGCAAGGAATGGGCAAAATTGTGCTCTGAACAAACAGTTTTCCATGAACAAATCTTCTCTTTTAATTGTTCTAATGCAATTGTAGTAATTGATGAGATTATTAGTATGATGACATGCCAATGCCAAATGGTTAACATGGTTTTGGGATACCTTCATGATGGTACCCTGTTATGGCCAGTTTTAGATGGATACCTTCAGTCTTTTCAATGTTGCTTCTAGTTGGGTGTACCCTGTTATGGTCAGTTTTAGATGACTGAGAGATTAGGTGTGAATGTCCTCACTCTTGTTTTGCAGGTTTCTTGATAGAGTAGGGCATTTTTTCCAGCAGGCCCTTTCAGGTTTCTTGATAGAGCAGGGTGTTTCTTCCAATTCCAGTCCCTTTCAAGTTTCTTGATAGAGCAGGGTGTTTCTTCCAATTCTAGGCCCTTTCTGAAATGTAATGGGTGTGGAATGGTAGGTTTCAGGAGGAAATTTGCCAATTACTTAACAAGGTTCAATCTTCTGCCCATGCAAAGAAGATGGTATGCTTTAACAAACTGAAAAGGTCTTCCTAGAATAGAATGAGAAAATGAAATGAATCTTATAGGCCACTCTTGTATATTCTTTGCCGTTGGTATCATGGCAAGTGAAATTAATTCTGTGATTGATTGTAGGCTTGGAAGAGGAGCTATGTTTGACTTTAGATAATAAGGCTGTACAAGAATATGTACAGGTGGAGAGAAATTCATTGTAGTTTTGGGCTGTGACTAGGTACAAGTGTTTTGAGATGCACATCTTGAATACCAGGCAGAGTAGATAATTCTTCAAAAGGTCTTTTGAATATTTTTTCTTGGGTTTTATTACTTTAATGCAACAAGAGTCCATCTAAATGTCTTTCATTGTATATATTACAGCTTCCAATTTCAGATCAATTGTTTTTGAATACTTCATTTATTTTTCCTGCTTGCAGGAGCACTCTTCAACTTTCTATGATGACTCCACTATCCAGGTACTACTCTTGGATCACGTTTTACTGTGATCCCAATTTTTTAACAGACAACTGGATGGATTCTGGGGTTCTCATATATATGATCAAGAACAATCCTTATATGATAAGAAACATGAAGAATCAGCTTATCAAATCTCTAGATCTTCCATTTTAATGGAGGATATCTCCTATGTTTTTCATTAGTTAAACATGGTGCATCCCTAATGTTTTTAATTGTTTAATGGATATGCCCGTTCGGGTCTAGCGATTTGCCTTGTATTTTAGATGTTTTAGCAAAATGATTATGGAACTTTCTGATATCACATTGTTTCTTCGTTAAGTACAAGAACAAATCATTTCCTATTGCGACAGGGGTCATGTAAGCATCTCGCCCACCTCTTTCTTTGTGCTACAAGTACATATATACAAAATAATAGGTTTGTTCATGTACTGAATTTCCCTTGAGGACTATTTGAATCTCATCTACTATTGCTGCTTAATTTTGGACCCTTTGAGCAATTGTTCATTTTTTCACCACAAAGTCTCATCAGTTGATCACTGATTCCTCCACAATTCTTCATAGAAACTTGTTGATTTGTCTTTGTTGACAGAGAACCTATGACTACCTTGCCAAAAGACTAAAAAAAACCATCTAAGAGATTCTGGCAGTGATGCATACAGGTTTGGAGATGGAAAAGATGGTTTGATTGCAGCATTGACTTTGACACATGCCACTCAGAATAATGCAGATCCTTTGATCCAAGGAGCTTATGTAATTGCGATTCAGGTCATCTTGTTAGAAGTGTTCCCAAAGAAAAACATCTCTGGTTTTTGCTGTTTATTTAAAGTCTATTGAAACTGCTTGGCTTTTAGCATTACATCTAACCATTTTAATCATAAACCTTTTGTCAGACATATTATTTGTTCAATGCTTGAGCATGGATAGGGGGGTTCTAGTTGGTGTTCCATGCCTATGGGAATGACTATTATCTTTATTTAAGGTACAAAATACACTTTCCATTGATTTTATTGTTAATAACAATCCTCTAGTACACTCCACTACTAAAGAAGGATATTTTGTAATCACAGGCCTAGTGGCATAACTAGAGACAAATGCCAACCTGATGAAACCTAGGAAAGGCTAGTTGGTGGGAGCTATCTTCAATCAAGATTAGTCAAGTTATTGTAGTTTTTACTACAAGAATGGGGAAAGATTTAGAGAGGTTGAAGTGTATGCCCTCATAATTGGATAAAACTATTCATAGATGATAGAATTTAGAACTTGTGAGTCCAAAGTGATTGGTTGCTAGTTGTAAGGCTAGCAAGAGGGCAAATGGAGAAATTGCAAGAGAAGTAAATGACCTCTTAACCGAGGAAAAATAAAACACTAAGTTGTTTGAAGAATAATGTAGGAGCATGCCCCTTAAAACCATATTTACTAAGTTCGAATTTGAATTTAAATATGGATAGGTATGATATGGAAAAAATGTGTAAAAAATCTAGCATGGAATTTTTTTGAGTATTCATCTAAATAATACAAATACATTTTTGGTGAATTTCAGCCATAAAAATTCAAAGACAGTCTGGTTCAATTTGGTCAAAAACTCATTGACTTCACTGAATTGTAACTGAGGTGAATAATTCTGCTGATCGGAATTGACCTGAACCTCCAGTTTGGATGAATTTGGTAACTGTGCTTAAAACCATGCCAAGTTGGTCGATATGTTGACATTAATGTTTAGTTGTATACAACTTAAGAGTGTGAGTCATATTAGAATGTTGTAAAAACTAGTAAACCCTATGACATGGGAGAATAACAAAGCCATGGATCTAAGACTATGCAAAATAGAATATGAGTGAATGAAGAGAATCGAGTACAACATATGGATAGGACATCATTAGAGTATATTGTAAGGGAAGGTGTTGTATGTAAGAGATTTAAGGAACGTCTCAAGGTATATGCCATGGCACTTGGTGTAGAGGAATCTAACTAAATATGGAAAACTGGTGGAAAATCCAAAGACAGGTGAATTTTATAAACACATGTACTCTATGTAATTAATTCATGGCCCTTTTATGAATTAGAGTGCTAGTTACTTGAATATCTTTTATGCTTTGTTGATATTGTGTGACATGGTTATGCATAAGCCATGGAGATGTGTGAGTGAGAAAGTTTGACATGCTTCTATTTGTTTATGTTGTTTTTAACAGCTATTGTGTAAAGTTAAGTGAAGGGATTCTTGAGGCTAAGGGAATCCATGTGAACTGAACCATGAGAACATGTCAGCATATGAATTAGTGAGCACGAGAATAGAGCCTTGTTGAAAATGAGTGAGGTGAGATTTGTATATGAAGTCTGCTTGAGTGAGTGAGCAAGTTTGACATGCTCCTGTTTGTGTATGTTGTTTTATCAACTGTTGTGAGAAGCTGAGTGAAGGGATTCTTCAGGCTATGTGAAGCCATGCGAGCTGAACCATGAAAGTATGAGAGTCACGAGAACATATAAATTAGTGAACATGAGAATGGAACTTTGTTGAAAATGAGTGAGGTGAGATCTGTATATGGAGTCTGCTTGAATGATGTTCTTTTTGCATAAGAACTAAGTTGTGAAGAACGATTATGTAGGATTGAGATGCTTGTTAGGTTGTGAGGATTGTTGGCCTTTCTGAGAGAGAAATTGAATGCACGCAGTGAAGTTTTTACGAGGGTAGAGCTGTGGTATTTTTGAGAGCATTTTGAATGAAGCTTTTTGGGTGTGTTATTCTTTCCTAAAAAATTGTAGTTGTTCTCTACTTGTGGAGTTTATGAGCCCTTGGAATATTGAAGGTTGTCTTAAAATTACTTGCAAAGTGAGGAAGCTTTGGTTCAACTATGAAAGAAGTAGAGCTAGGCTCTCCACTTAAGATTGTCTCTCTATGTAATATAAATGTTCAACTAATGCTAGTTAAAGTACTAAGAAATCTATGAGAGTATTATGTATACAAACTAGATTTTTAAAGTTGTTTTGAGAAAAGTTGTTGAAGCTATGAAACAAAGGAGCACTAAAATATGCGTGATTGTCGATGAAATCATTTAAAAGTTTACTACAACTGAAAAGGCCTCTCAACCTCTAGAGTTGGATATATATCCAGTGTCCACATCTTGAAGTAGTTACTGAAGCAGTTACACACTACTGTTTGAGATTGGTACAAATCAACCCTCTCTTATTTGTTTTAACATCATGTGATACATTTTAATTCCTAATAAAGTGATTTGCCTAAGGGCACCTATCAAGTGTCACCCTTTCTTGTGTTTAGTTTTTTTTTCCCTTAGGTAGAAATATAAAGGGGTATAAAAAATGTAAATGAAAAATTGATACATGCAATATATAGGAAAAATAGGGGTTTTTTAAAATCGGTAAGGCATATTGGGAGGGGGTTAAAAAAAATGATTTTGGGAGGTATTTTTCAATATTTTTTGAAAATAGGGGTATTGTTTCATATGCCACGAATGAACGTGCTATGGCATGTTTTCACTAAGTGAAGACCCCGTGGGGCATGACAACAAACTCAAAGTGACCATAGTGGCATCTGAAAGTAGTCTTCGGTATGCCTTCTTCTCTCATTCGAATTTGATGATAACATGATCTAAAATCAATAATTGAGAAGAACTTGGCCCCGTAGATTTCATCCATGAGATCATCAATCCTTGTGATGTGGTATTTGTTATGTATTGTCTTTTTGTTTAATTCTCTGAAATCAGTGTGCATTCTCAAGGTTCCATCTTTCTTTTTTACCATAACAACTGAAGAAGCAAATGGGCTAGAACTAGGCCTTATGAGACCCATATCCAAGAGTTCATTAATGGCCTCTTCAATCTCATCTCGAATCCTTTTGGGATTTCTATAAGGTTGAATTTTGATAGGTTGTGTTCCTATCTCCAACTCAATGCTATGCTCAACACCTCTATCTAGTGGTCTTCTTGGGGGAAGGTCTCCAAAAACCTTCTCATACTTACTCAATAGTTGCTTTATATCCTTAGGATGCTTGGAAATGTTAAAGTGGGGTTTACGAGATGTAATTAAACATTCCGCAGCCCACTCTATATCTCCATGCCTCAAGATGGTCCTCATGTTGTGAGAATACACTACATGATTTCAGTAAGTGTGCATTCCCTTTAACAAGATGGGTTTCCCTGCTAAATTTTTGAACCTTATTTCAGGGACTTGATAATTCACTATATTTTCCCCTAAATATAAAACCATTGTACTCCCAAAACCACATTTGTATCATCCACATTCACTAGGGTCAGTGCAAGAAGATGATGGACCTTTTTGGCACGTTAGATGCAATAGAAACCTGAAAAATCAGGCATCCCTCAACTTACTTGGATTTTTTGAGATACTTATGCAAAATATCTTGCATTGAGTAAAAAACATGAAATGTAGGAAATTGAATCACCTTTCCGAATATATAACTTTTATGTATCGAAAATTTTCATAGCTATGTCAAATTTCATTTTTTCTAATAGGAACTTTTTATTTTTCAGGGAAATTATAAGGTATATGTTTTTGTGGGTGCAGCCTCTGAGGGCCTAAATGATCGAATCAAGTTACAAAAATTGACATCCATGTAGAGAACCCATAGCACTAGTGCGGCACTATTTTTCGAAAATAAAATTAGTAATTTTATAATATTTTTATAATTGTCTAAGTGAGAAAACCTCGAAA